>APFE030809614.1:0-12347 GCA_000404065.3 Pinus taeda
TCTTTCAGTAGAAACATGGATGTTCAAAGATGTGTAGAATCTCCCAAAATTTTTAAATTTAGGTCACGAGATGATTTAAATGTTAAAGTGATAATCAAATCATTTCTAGAGCTATTTCAGGCATCATTGTGTGATGCACTTCTAATTACATTTGATATCATTGAGTCTGATCCCTTACTCAACCCTATAAAGATTTCAAACGAAGCATATTTAGATGGTGAAAACATCAAATTTTGGATAGTTGACGGTCAACACACCATTCAAGCATTGAAAGAAGTTATAAAAAATCCAAGGTATAGTGTATTTGTGGAGGCAAGGAAAAATTACAAAAGAAGTAATGCTCGATTCTTGGATCCATTAGTTGAACTTAGTGAGGTGATTCAAATTTGTTGTCAAATCAATTCTACAAATAAGGTATGTATAAAACCCAATTTATTGATTATATGCACTCTACAAGACATTTCTTCAGCGTCAATGAAAAATTTAAGAAAAGGAGGATTGGATATTTTAAGGCAATTGAAGACAAGGCATGGAAATTTAATTATTTTTGCACCTATCAACTTATTATCATTTCTCTCTTTATTTTAGATAAATGATTAAACATCATGGCTTATTTAAATTCATAATATAAGTAATATTTTATCATGTTTATGGTTTATTTGAATTAGTTTATATTTCCTTATTTTATTTCAAAGTGTAATCCATATTTTCATATCTACATTGAATTCTTACTAGTATAATTTATTTATTTATTTTTTATCAGGTCAATGATGAAATGTTTTGTTGCTTCCATGACTATTAAAGTTCAAATTTTGCTGATAAAAAAATTCTCTTATACCTTGATCCAAGCTACATGAGATAAATGGAACACTATTTTTATTTGTTATGGACTAGGCACATTGAAATGTTCTCCAAGCCAACCTGAATTGGATAATTACAAGAGAAATAATCTACATAATTTAACATTTGCTTCTCTCTGTCCCCTTCAGGGACTAACTACAAACAAAATTTCCTTACCAGAAGATAAGGTATTGGATGTAATTGTTTGGTTTTCTATTCCACTAAATCATCCAAAACATGCGATAAACTCAAGAGATAATTCTAATAAATTGAAAACCAAAAAAATATTTTTGGATGCAATGGTTTCATATTGTAAAATTCATGATGATGAATTGAGTCATATGAATCTTACTCCATCCAATATTCTTGAGCATTATGAAGTTAATGATATCACATTTTCCAACTTCTATAAAACAGTGGAAGGGTTTACTTATGTAAAAGGCTCACACAAAACAAAAATAGAGACCCCTTCTCAATAAGCACGTGGAATCCTTGACATAATAGTACATGGATCAACAAGAATTCAACAAAGTTGATAATGGTTTTCATTTTGGTTGTGTTTTTGGAGGGCATAGGCTTTTCTTAACATTTTCCAACTCTATTCTTTGTTAGTTGGAACCCAGGTTATTCACTGACCTTGTTGTCTTGGATACATTGGCATTTAAAGAAGAATCATTCTAGAAGGAACATTATATTGAATACCTTCGCCTTTTTATTGAAAAAATCAATTATATGAATTTACCATAGTTCTCTTAGTAGAAATTTGGTCTTGTCATTTTGTAAGTGAGGCTATAGAAATTTCCATAAAGAACTCCAAGTTCAAATATAAAATGGCTAATGGATTTTATGAATATAAGTGCCAAAAAAGGGATAGCTATGATATAGATTTGTATATACATTTCTATACTTCACAATTGAAATTTTTTTAGGCTTCAAAATAATCTCACAGTTTTGAAGACTTAATTGATAAAAACGAACAAGATTCTAATTTTTGGTTGGATTAATTGCAAAAGAATCAACAAGGTAGTGAAGGAAACATGATTATTTCTATTTATGTGGGGACAACCTTAATCAAGGCTTGTTGTACATATGGAAGAAGAATTTCATGTGTTTTACAAATAGAGTCACAAATGACAATGATGTTTAATACTTACATATATTTCCAGCTATCAAACCCAAGATCCACTAACCTACTAAAAAATTCAGGTAATTCACTTCCTTAGTGGTTTATCTTATAATTCTTTTTGATAATATGTTTTTTAGAATTATTAATTTCCAAAATGTCTCCTAAAATGACTAATGATGGAGATTCTAAAATAGAGAATGATAAAAGTGATAAAAATAAAAATAATCAATATAGTGTTGTT
Source organism: Pinus taeda (assembly GCA_000404065.3). Taxonomy (NCBI): domain Eukaryota; kingdom Viridiplantae; phylum Streptophyta; class Pinopsida; order Pinales; family Pinaceae; genus Pinus; species Pinus taeda. The sequence goes on from APFE030809614.1 coordinate 2,208, forward strand.
ATAGCATCATTTATCACCCTTGTATATTTGATTCTTTGAGTCATGGCCTTGGGAAACCTTTTCCCTTTAGACTTGGTCCTTTTGCTAAAAAAATATATTTTAAATTCCATAAGCGACTCTACCCTTCGAAAAGCCCATGCACACGCAGGTCTAGCTATACCCAACCCGTGTATATAACTTGAAATATTAAAAGAATATAAAATCCCTATTTTATGGGTCAGGCATATGAGTTACACCAGAAGCCCACATATAGGAGCTCGTGGCCTAATTGTATCCCAACTAAAACAATTTTTTTGGGGTGATATAAATACACCTCATGGAAAGGCCTAAGGGGGAGAGGAAAGATAGGATATTAATATTATATCCAATTGGTCCATCATCAAGTCAGATTTATCCATGTGCCTCCTACATTCCTGCTATATGAAACCCTTGTTTACTCATAGAGATGTCCATATCCTTTATATGGCATCTATGTGTATGCATTTCAAAGAGGATTGTTGAGGCTTGGGATTGACAGATCTAGAGGAAAGTTTCCCTTGGAGTCGTGGTTGAATCAGGTTGTGTTCTTCCACATTCTTTCTAGACATCAATAAAGAAGCTCTATCTTGTTCCTAATGTGATGATATTTATGCTTTAACTCATGTTTTATATATATATTCTTATATGATCTAACATTCATATCTTGAACATCCTTTGAACTATTGCTAATATATATGCCTTTTTGGAATGAGTTGTAGATTTTGAACCATTAGAGGAACCAAAGGGTTTGGACCCTACGAGAACGTCCTCAAATTTAGGACCTGCAGGTACTATCTCTTCATCCCACATTAGTAGTCTAAGCATTAGGACTGCTTGGTTGCTTGCTTCTTGTTGATGTATTCCATTCGATCTGTTGGGGTCCTAAACCTAGACTCTAGGGTGTTTTATCCCGTAACATAATCAATGACTCCATTGGGGAATACAATATTGTATTCCATTGATTGGGTTGTTTCTCTCTTCATATGGGCTTTATTGTTTGCTTTCCTAGTTTTTCCAATATCTTTGACATGTTTGCAATCTGGGCAAAAGGTCTGATCTTTTGGATCAGCACTGAATTTTAATTTTTTCTTTGTTGGCTTTTGTATACATGGTTTTTAATTCACACAATTATGTACACATGGATATGCTTCCAAAGAAACCTGCATATACACATGTTTCCTTGAGTACAATCGTGTATACACGTGGGTTTGTCACTACAGAGTCATGTATTGTTGGTTTTGAATGAATTTTCAAATTATGAGTCCACTAAAGGGTTTTTCCTAATTTTTATTGCTACTGTTTAGTAATTGATTATCTAGGATACTCTTGCTTCTTACATATTTTCAGTTTCCTATATCTCTTTGTGGAAAAACCTAGTCAATGTATGGTTTCATTTTCGGTGAAGTGTTAGTTTTTGTGTTTGGGTTCAAGGCTTCTTAGTGAAGTTATTTGTTGTTCTGAGCTTTTGCAATATGGAATTGGTCTCAATTCACTTTTTTACATTAATTTGCCTTGCTCTCTTGAAAGTTGATATCTTTTTTTTTGCCTTGGTTTTTGAGGTGGTCCTTCTTACAATCTTGAAAATTTTTTCTTGGTATTCTTGAAACCATTCTTGTTTGCTGGAGTTTTCATGCTATTCTTCATATCAGCTTGTTTGATATTGCAACCTCTTTTCACTTTAAGTCTTATCATGTGAATGATTCCTATGGCTTGTGAAAATTAAAGTTCTTTATGCTCGAATTTAATCTTGAAGCCTTTAGTAGTTTTGTTTTCTCAAGAACTCTTTGAAAAAAAAAAAAAAATTGTTTCCTTTCTTTTTCTTTTTGGTTTTGTTTATTGGTCTTCTTACCATTTAAGGTTGAATTTGCTTGATTTTGGGGAAACATTTGTGATTGAATTTATTCCTCCTTTTTGTCAAGTTTTGGCCTCTTGATATCTTTGAGAAACACATTTTATTCCTTTAAGAGAAATCCTTAGAATATTGCATTAAACCTTTTTAGTTTGAATTAGGATAGATGCACTATAAGCATTTGTAGTCTTTTTGTAGATTTTGAGTGTGTGAGCATGTGTTTTGAAAAAGAAAAGAATTATTTTCTTTCTTAGTTTGTTCATAGAACCTTGTAAAAATATCTTTCATTGAAGAGAAAAGAGTTGCATATGCATGTAGCCAACTTTTATATTGATTTGTTTTTGCATCAATAACATCATAAGTCACACTTACATTTTTCCTTGACATAAGAAAAACCATTAAAATCAAGTGCTAAAACTAAAATGAACCAGATTTTTTCGATTTGTCATAGTTACATCAACTAGTCTAGGTCATTAAGGGACTTGGAATAGGTGTGTGGAGAGTTGACTCTCCAATGCTACTATGAATTTAAACATAGAAGTTGATTAAAAGAGTGAAATTTAGTGTGGTTAAGTTTTCCAGGAAATCTCTTCTCTTGTGGTAGTTAAGCATGAGGGAAAGTGAAAATAGGGAAGAGAGATACCCCCTCTCCTACTTGTTGGATCCTAACCAAAGACTGTTCTACCCAAATTCTGATGCAAACTAGTGACCTTAGCTGCCATTCTTAGGGACCACATAGGTGAATTTTGGGGGGAATAGTTGTGGTAGTTGAGGCAGACACTGTATCACTATCATTAGTACTTCTATAGGGTACACTTGTGAAGCTCGGGTACTTGCACTAGAAAATGATTTTGTCTAGGGACCAGGGTCATTGTTTCTGTTACCTTCATTGGTAGGTTTGGGTTGTAATTATACCAAACTATCTTTGGAAGGTCCTTTACTTCAGTTTCTTGTATTTTGGTGTCTGGTCCTCATCACCCGGAGCATAAATACTTGGAAGTTTCTTGATTTGTTGCATTGTTAAGGGCTTTCTAGTGGAGTATTCTTTGCTGTTTGTATTTAGTTGGATTTAGGTGGATTTATCTTGTCACTTTTAGACCATAGATTCTTAGTGACTAACCAACCACTCCACTGGTCTTGAACTACTTTTGATCTTTCTTTCGAAAGTTGTGGAGTTGCCTCCTTAAGGGCAAAGGTTTGATTATCCATCTCTCTTCCTTGGAAATTCATTTGTAACATCCTGTAAGGGAAAACTATGCATATAAGTTGGGTATGGCCAATATTCCTATGGAGGCCAACCAAAAGACCCTTCCAAAAGGGGATCCTTGTGCTTTTCCTTTCCTTGGAAACGTTAGTATCCCCTTGATGGCAACTTTGAATATTCCTCGATTGAATGTTGGACTACCAGTTTGGTTGTGGTCCACTTCGAATATTCCAATTTTCTTGAAGCTTCTCAAATGAATGCTTTATTTCAATGGCATCAAATGGGTGTTAATTGGTCATCTTGAAAACAAAAATCTAGGATTCCTATTTCTCCTCCCTCTTGTAATAAAGATCCAAAAAGAAGAGAAAGAGGAGGAAGAAGAAGAAGAATAGTTATATCCATGAATCATCACCAACCCCTGAAAGTCATGTTGGAGATGAGCTTTCAGCCACCGCAAGTCATGCTGCCACATAATTCTAGTCACTTTAAGTCATAATCACAATGGGTTACCTACCTTTGTGAGTCATATTTCTGTTGACTCACCTACTTATGTGAGTAGGACCGAGGGCATAAGTCTAGTCATTGCAATTCATACTAGCAATGGGTCACATACCTCTGTGAGTCATATTTCTGTTAACTCACCTGCTTATGTGAGTAGGACTAAGGGCACAAGTCTTATCTCTATTGGAAAGAGTCACTAACCTCTGCAAGTCATGTTGGGGACTCTCCACCAACCATGTCTAGTCATGTTGGCAGAATGGATGTTGATCAGAAACCTAGGCATAGAAGATTTAAACAAAAGTTTCCTTGTAAGCTATGTAAGGGAGACCATCTCACTCATTTATGCCCTAGTATTTCAGTGGTACAAAGGTTATGGTCAGAGTCTGACGGATCTTCTACTCCTAAATTAGTTATGGTTTCTTAATAGTATAATTAACCATTGGTTGATGAAGTGGTCGAGCCAATGCAATCTCTAGTTGATTCCACTCCTGTTTTGGGGGATGAAGTGCCTGATAACAAAGTCTTCTTGATTTATAGTACAAAGTCTTCTAGTCTAGGGGGGCATTCTGGTCTCTTCGAGTGTATCCCCTCCAAGTTCTAAGAGTGTCTCCTTTAATTGGAATAATCTTCTCAAGCCTTGTCTTCCTTCTGTTGCACCTTTCCAAATAAGGGTTAGAGTTAATTCCACAAACATCTATCGATATATGGTTGTTGGGAGCGAGATCCAACAAGGGAATTTTAGGGGCTTAACGCCCAGATTTTGACCAAGTCCGATGTAAAGGCTCCGTGTTTTTTGGGCATGGAGTGCGAAGATTGTAAATAAGTCATAGGGTTGTCCACCCTCACTTTTGTAATGTAATGTCAGATTTAGAGATCTACCCATGGTTCATGGACCATGGGATTGTATGAATAGAGAGAGGGTCTAAGTTGTAAATAAGTTAAGCGAAGGAGCTCAGTAAGATCTAATGATGAAGAATTGAGTCTTATCTAAGCATAGAGTCGAGTCTTTGGGTTGTAGAGTAGGAGAAAGCTTTGCAACTAAGTGCATAGAGGCCTAGTAGTCGATAGCTAAGTGCGCGAACCACTGCAGTTGAGTGCACCGGGTGGGTTGAGTCCGTAACCTTTGGAGAAGTAATAAAGAGAACTTTTACATCATTTATGTGTATCTTTTTCCTGTTTTGTGAATTGAATGTATTGGATATAAATTGCATTTATATTGTTTATATGATGAACAAACTTATATGAATGTGTTGATAAAGTGAATATAAGATAAATTATCTGTATACATGAAGATAACTAACTGTCATAAGAAGATAAGTAATCTATGCAGTGTAACTGGGGGAAGTAGTGTAGATCACTGCTAGGGCAGTGCGAAATCACCTCAACCCCTGGTGAAGGTTGCACGAAGGTGATTATAATAGATCGTAAAGGCCTCGTAGGTAAGGATAGTGTACAAAGTGACCTACGCACAGGTATTTACAATTGGACTAAATTGACCCCTTAGACATCTCAAGGGGATGGAAACATGGTTTTGAGATGCCCCCATACTACTTCGAATGAGACCTCAGTCCATGCTCCACGGGCTGTTGCCGAAAGGGCCAGCAGTACAGGGATTTGTTTGGCTAATTAGCTCCAAACCTAGGTCAGGCCCCCTCAAGCCAACAAATGGTTATGTTGCCAGGATTGGAATCTGCATAGAGATGTATGACGTTGTATCATTGGAATCTAACTAAGAAGGAAATTGAATGTTGGTTGGACAAGATAATTCATGAGCTCATGACGCAGGAGAATAGGAATCCATGACTGACAAAAGAAGAGTGGTTAGACTGCTACCTGTACACAGAGATCCAAAAAATATTTTTCGCATCTTTCCCTACTGAGCTATACGAGTGGATCGTGAAGCTTGGAGATAGCGAGGGAAGGTGGAAGCTCAATAATCCTATTGTGTGGACCCCAAAGTTGGTGTGTAGATTGGAAGCATCAGAGGATAAGATCACGTGCATTGTTGATCATTGGCTTAATCGAATTATAATAGGATTCACTACTTAGTTCGCGGTAGATACTTCAGTCAGCTATAGCAAAGTAGAGCAATGCTTTCTCAAAGGACCACGAGGTAAGTACGTAAAGTCTCTGAATACTTGGATTAGAATGCTATTGTGTGAAAAGAGGGTTATGAAATTACCTTGATGTCTGGAGCTACGTGAAGTGTAAAAACCTACAGAAATGAAGGAAGTAAGGGACCAGAGAATAAACCTTAGATTTCACCTCCATAAGGGGACGAGGAAGAGCTCATGAAGGTCTCTCCATGAAGTGCGATAAATTTGATAAGGCAAAGGATTCAATGCATACTACCCCCACCCACACTGCCACTAGTTTGACCGCCTTCACCACCATCTTCACCCGTACCACCTCTGCTACCACCGTGAGTCAATATGGTAAGCACGATAAAGTTGCCTGTGTTTAGGGGAGTAGGAAATGAAGATCCGGACTAGTTTTGGTTCATGATAAGAGCTGTATGGGAAGCGTAGGGAATTATGGATGATAATATAAAGAAAGAAACATTGGTTAGTGCTCTTTAGGATCATGCGCTGGCCTGGTTTATTAAGCATTCTAATTAAAATCCGAATGTGGGAATCGTGGATATCCAAATTGCGCTAAACAGATAATTTAGCAGGATGAAGCTACAAGCGTAATCGATCATCGGATTCAAAGAGATCACAATGCTACCAAGTGAGACTCCTTATGAGTTGGATTAGAGACTGAAGTATACAATTCACAAAGCTAATATTACTTTGATGGATGGACAACACCACAATGGTTTGTAGCATCACTAACGCTGCATTTAAGGAATGCGTTGTTGCAACATAGGTTAACAACTTAGGAAGAGGCCTTCGGAATCACGATGAAGATGCATGAAACCCTGATGTAGGATCCTAACTTGGGAGTTCAGTAGATCCACGTGTAGTTGGAAAACTTATGTCTTGAGATGTAGAGTCTGAAACAGGACAAGACAACCCAACCAGAAGTGCGCGAAGAGGTGTGGTGCATAAAATCCAAGCATCAGGGTCATGATAAGGATGATTGCCCTATGTTTTCAAATTACCTCATAGGAGGAGGACCGATGTCATTAAGGTTGAAAGCACAAGCAGGACCTAGCACGACACTTTCTTTATGGTGTGTGATGTTTCTAATAGGAGGAAAGCATGCTACGGACAACTTCCATTTGTTACAGAAGTACACGTAAAATTCACAACATCTGTTTTGTAATTTTTGTAGATTGGTTGGACATGATGAGCACACTTGTAGAAGCTATGAGTTGATGATAGATAGAGCTACCACCTATAGAGTTCAGGATGAAATGCAACCCCTAGCCCAGAATGCAGGAGTGGCACAAACTAGATTTCAGGGGTGAGGACGAGGCCGAGGTGGAGGAGGACCTGGGAGAGGTCGCAAACAACTGATATGCTACATTTGTGGAGGGCCAAGACATTATGCCCATGATTGTATGAATCCAATGCATTGCTCATGTCTGTATTGTACCTTGTTTGATCATGAGACATAAGATTGTCCTACTCTGATGGCTAGGATATGTGACAAGGGAGCGCTCCCACCTCCCACGACTTAGAACCTGTAGATGATGAGGTCTGAGCCATGCGAGGAAAATCCAAATGTGAACATTGTGCTTCGAAGTGGAATCATGACTGAAGATGATAAATTCAAAGAGCCCAAAGATAGTACTTGGGTTTGCAAGGCTCTGACGGAAGAAGCAGCGTTTGATTTGGAGCATGCTAAGGAAACCTTCATGGAAGCTAAGAAGAGATTCACTGACACCTCCACTTCAGGAATAAAAGATAGACCGGAGCTAGAAATGGACCTGTTACACAATAATTTGTCACCGTTTGTCACCGTCCCTGTTACCCCTCTCCCGCATCTTGGAGGACCCATTCTGGGACTTGTGAGAAGTGACAAGACTTGAAATCACCTGCCTTATTTACCTCTAAACATGAGCTTCATATGCCCTTAAGACATCTCCTGCTCATTGCCCCTAAAAATAGCCCTTTTTGCATTAGCGCGGGTACCCTGTGTTATGCCCGCGCCAATGGGGAAAATCCTAAAGGAAGGGCGCGCCATTGGCGCTCTGTCTCAGAGTCGCAATCATGCCAACCAGTTTGGGCAAAATTCTCAACCACTCAAACCTCTGAAGTTTCTATCCACCTCATTCACCAAACTGATTCCAAGTTGAGTGAGGATGGTTTGGCTTCGAATCTCCTTGGATGGAAAGTTGTTTGCCACCATTCCATGGAAGTTTCCAAGTGATGAAGCCAAATCCATGATTGTGGGGGATTGACCTTATCTCTTCCTTCTCCTCTATAAAAGCTTGTTCCCATGGCTTGGCAAAGCTAGTTCTGGTTCTAATAGCTTAGACTCTTGTGGAAATACTTGTGCTGAAAGGAAGACATCAAAAGGTTGGAGTTGCAAGAAGCCTTCTTTGTATCCATAAGGCTTTCCCTAAGTAAGGAGACTTTGTCACTAAAGAGAGAGAGCTTGTCCCTCACCCCTTCAAGCTTTTGCAAGATTTGTGTAGCTGAGCACCCAGCCAAAGGAGGACTTGACGTCAGGACGCTGGTTGTATTCTCCTTTGTTGAATATTAATAAATAGATGACTATCATTATGGTTCCATTCTCGTTGTACTTGTAATGGTTGATGTTGAATTATATCCTTCCTGACTGATGTATAATTGCATATATTAGATTTCACACTTGGGTTTGTGTTTGTTCTCTTTGTGTGCAGGTGTCCATTCACATGGATAGTGGAGGATCGTGACCGGCCGAGGCAAAGGAACGTGAGCGCCATCTCTCCTACGAACTCAAGCATTGGATCTCAAGTAGGTATTCATCACCTACTCTTTATTTGCAATTAGGAACTTGCGTGATAGCATTGTTTGATTGTTGGTAGACCCGTTCTGGGCTAGTAGGGATCGCCTCTATCCGTAGAGGGGATTTACCTCTCCAACAATTTGGCGACTGCGCTGGGGAGTTTAGCTTGTTGTCTTGATTTGTAAACTTAGACGGAGTCTGAAAGACGGCCAGATAGCCTTCGAAACACTATTGCTTTGCAGTAGTGAAGTAGATCAAAGCTGCTTCAGTCGATCTTCGATTTGGCTTACAAAATAGACAACTTGGAGTTTGTCTTGTCTCTTTGGTTTTTCTTTGATTGCTTGCTTAGATAAGCCTTTGGATCGAATTTCTTTCTACCCCTATACTTTTTGACTTGCTTTAAGCTTGTGACCCAAGCCCTCGACTGCGCATTTTTCTTTTGAAATTGGCAAACTTTATTAGCACGTTTTTTTCCTTCACAGTCGCGTTAGTGGCCCTTGTTGCTAACTGACAACATGCACCAATCGCTGGTTAGCGTGGGTTGTAGCCTGACAGTCGCGCCAGGCCATGTAGTTTTTGGTCCACTTGTTTTGCTTGCTGTCTGAGCTTGGATTTGCTTTTTTCCACCTCTTTTTCAGTTGCTGGAATGTTCTTAAGCCTTGTTTGACTGGTTTACAACCTTTGTCCTCCGAGTGTTTGCCTCTTTCCATCGATTTCACACCTCAACCCTAGGGCATCTAGTGGCCGTGCGTGTCGAGCCTCCCGTGGGAGTTTTGGGTTATTTGATTGTCCAGTTAACCTTGTGATTGCTTTTCGCATTTTCGTCAGTGATTGTTGAAGTATTTTTGAGTGATTTCCGAACGACTTTCTCTTTTTTGCTTGGATTTCATTCTAGCTTTGTTTGAGCTTAGATCACGTAGCTCGTGCGAAGCCTTGTTTTCCTTTCAATTTGGAGAAATTTTTTAGTGTCTTGGGATTTCATTGAGTCTTCATTGGGTGAATTTGCTTCTTTGCTCAGTGTTGTTATCTTTCGAAATTCGTTCTAGTGCATTGTGCTTATAGAAAGGAATCAAATAATCTTTTTTGCATTTAACAGCGAATGAAATAGAACTTTTCGTTATTTGCATTATTGAAAAGAAAAAGTTTTATTGGTTTGCCATTAGTTGCATTAGGTTGTTTGGTTGATTGAGTTCATTTTGTTTGATTGAAACTCTTAACCTTCTTGTAGTTAGTATTCATCGAACGAATTGGCTTTCTTTCGCATGTAGCTTGCATCTAGGAATTTGTGGAAGATTACATACGGTAGGGCCTTAAACTTAAACTTAACTAAAATATCAACCATAAAATAAACCGAATTTACTTAAAAACGCATTGGAACATAACGCACATTCTAGAGGTCTAGGCTAGAGACGTGCTCCGGCGTTGTTAAACCTAGTCACTCTTGCTTTCGCATTAAGGTTGGGTGATTCCTCCTGGTGTGATTCAATTGTGGTCTAGCACGGATTTGGGCTCCCACGTACCGTTGCGTATATATGGGGAGACTCCACTATGTTTGCATCCTTTATCCATAGGAAACGGTGTCTGCCGCCTTACAAGCTGTAATGCACCGAACACAGCATTCGGGAAGATTGACTGCAGTACGGAAAGTCCTTGGTTTTCATACGATTGCCAAGGTGTATAAGCAGTTTTA
>APFE030809622.1:0-31027 GCA_000404065.3 Pinus taeda
CCTGCCTCCACATCCTCCTCGTCATCTTCTTCTCCACTGCTCTCGGAGAAGACCTCAATAAAATGTGCTTTGCCAGCAGCACATCTATGTCATGGTGCCCATGGCTCCTGACAGGTGAAGCACAACCGCTTCTTCTTCAACTCCCTCCTGGCATCGTCATCAAGCTGTACTCGTCCTGGATTCCCCTTTGGAGGAGGAATCCTCACATCCTTCCCCTTAGACTGAAAACTCTGTCTCTGGGGGTAAGGTGTCCGGGTCCTGGGTAAGACATCTTGTAAGTCCCGGGTCCTGCTGATAGCGTCTTGGAGTGTGGCTGGTTTAGTGGATCGGACTAAACCCCGAAGTGGCTCTGCTAACCCCTCAACATACATATAGACCCCCTGTGTCGTGGATAGGTCTAGCACCATCACGGAGGCCCTCACGAAATCTGCAATGTAGGTCTCTAGGCTCCCTGTCTGTTTGAGCCTCATCAGCTCAACAAAATGCTGCTCTGGATCCCTCCGATCAAATCACTCCATCAATTTCCTAGTAAGCTCGGCATATGTCGTCACTGTGGAGTGCCCCAGTGTAACCATCCCTTGAAACCACCAATCCTGGGCCTCGCCATCCAAATGCAATGTTGCCACCTTGATGGCCTCTACCTCTGACATCTAGTTAAGCTGGAAATAAATGTCCAGCTTCTCCACCCAAGACTTTGCCGAACTGTTTGATGAGCCATCAAACGTAGGCAAGTGAAATCTACTCACTGCACGGTGGGTGTCGCTATCATGGTAATGCCGCTACCCTTTGTGATGGTCACGGGGTCTGCTATCCCGCTGGAGCTGAACAAAATCTCTGAATGAGAAGGCTTCCCTGAACTCCTGCCCATAGACCTAGTACTCTGCAAAATAATCGCCCATATGTCCGGGCTCTGCGTCCTACTGGGCTACAGCCCCCGTTTCTGCTCCTAAGAAAGTGGGCATGGTAGAGCGTGTAGGGGCATGTGAGGCCACTTGCTGCGCAGTATCACGCTGCTCTGGCAAGTGATGGGATGCACCTGATCCCTCACCAATCTGAAAAACTCGTGGGCTCTCACGCTGTCTGGCCTCTACTGCTGTGAATCTCTACCCCATCACTTCAATCTACCTCGACAGATCCTGCACTGATTTGAGGAGCATATCCACAAATCTCTTCTCGTCCTCGTCAGCCATCCGTTTTGCGTCCACTACTGGCTCTCTCTGTTCTGCGTCTACCACAGGCTCCTCCTGTTCTGCGTCCACCACAGGAACACAGTCTCCCTCCCCGTAGGTATTCTCCAACCTACATCCAGTGTCTCTGTACTTCCTACCTCTGTAACAAATGTAGGGTTTTTCCCCTGGTGTCATAGATTGCTAGCTCCACAGGCTGAGCCAGATCTATGCTCTGATACCACTGTAATATTCCTAACCCGGAATATTCCTCAAACCCCAGCAAAAACTCCAACCAAATATGTGCAAATGATATAATAACCCAGAAGTGATAAAATAACAGTGGAACAGCATATAATAATGTAAACCGGAAATATAAGCAGATACACAAGAAATGCAGCAAGAAAATGCTAAGCCATTTTATTATACTGAGCAATAAAATGAGTACAAGAGGTGATCAGACAGATGGCACCTCGACTTGCCCAAAGCAAGTGAAGAAATACTCTCAGAATGACAAGAATGGCCTCTCTGCGTGAATGTTGCTGCCGTGCTGCTGTTGCTGCTAGGAAACAAATGATAATTTGGGGCTACTCCCCTCCTCGGAAAAAGCTGAAACTCTGGATTCGGGCTCTAATCAAGAAACCCAGAAAAACCCAGAAAGCTTTCCTGAAATGGCCGAACCTCAAAAAACACCCCCTTGGGGTTCTGCGCAGTTCCTCAATGCCTTGTGCTGCCACTGAAGAAAACCCCTCTAAACTTTGCCTGAAACTCCGCCAAAAATCCTCCAATGAGACAAGAGCTGGACCCCTGCTCAATCACCCAGCATAAATCCACCTTCACACCCCAATCCAGCACTACAACCAAAAAGAACTGCGTCCCTCTCCAAGTGCTGCGCAGTCCTCCAAAATGCTGATGAAACTACTGCTGAAATGCTGATAAAACTACTGCTGAAATACCGATGGAAATACCTTGCCCGAGCAGGCACTCGAAGTCCCCCAGGGCTAAGGGTGAGATCTCCGAACGGAGACACTCAATGCACTAAACAGTGTTGCAGACTAGCTAAACAGCGAACGTGCTCAAAAATCGAAACGACTAGCTCAAAATGCACATAACTGAATGATCCAAAATGAGGGGGCTCCTCTCTATTTTATAGCCTCTACCTCTCACAATCCCTAGGCTCACCTCCTCCTGCGTGATTCCCCTCTTGCCATGTGTTCTTCCCTCCTGCGCAGTCCCTCCATGTGTCTGCGTGGGCCCCATTTCTGCGTCCCCCTTTGGCCCCCCTTGGCTCCTCCTTAAATCACAACGTTGTGCTACTAGGAAGTGACTTTTTTATTCTTAAAGTGAGTTATGTCCCCCATCCTCACCTTTTTATTTATAAATAACTATAGAAGGCAAAAATTGGACAAAATCGAATATTCCAACAAGCCATGGCTAATTAGGAATATTACATTACCATTTTCCCACATTAAAAAGAATATTTTAATTAAGGAAAATGTGCTCAGTGATTAAAATAATAATAAAATACAAGCTTCTAGAGGGCTCCATCAGATCTATAAAAAGAGGAGGAGGCCATTAGAGGGCATCCTGGATTTGATATTTCTTCTTGTATGAAATGTTCGGAACTCGGTTCTCTACTTCCTTGGTAGCGCCAGGACAGAAACCCTTGGGTGATTTAATGAGATTGGGCGAGCACCCATCTCCCCTTGGTGAATTCATCCAAAATTCACAGAGAGATTAGCAGTGGCAATTTAGTTCAGTTTTGGAGGTCGGTTCAGTGCAGCAGATTATCTTGGAGGCCAGCGTTCATCTCAGCTATTTTGGTTGTATATGCATATAACACCAGTTTATCCATTATAATATAAGTTGAGAATTTTCCCTATTCATTGTGTCATTAGATTCTAATGCTTTGTTTGTTTTATTTTACATGGCAATCTTCTGTTAAATTAATGATAATTTAATGATTAAATTTGGGTTGAGTTCGATTTCTGCAAATTTAGCAAAATATCTCGTTTGGGACATTACAGTGTTATCAGAGCTAGTTCTCCTACCAGCGTGAGGGTTTGGGGACATTAATTTCATTTAGTCATAATTTTGAAAAGGACACTCGAGGTTTTCCCTTACAATTATTGGAGGTGTTGTGGCACTAAATTTTCCAAGGAACAGAACCCTTACCTCAAGGGTTAATATTCCGAGTATAATTCATTGTTGAGATAAATTGGTTATTGCAGGCTACAAGATTGTCAGGTCAAAGATTGATTCAGGGAGTCAATTCTTCATGATTGACAGGATTCGTGACAAATTTATCGTCCTTTTATTGAAGTTTATCAATTCTACGGGCAAATTTCTCGTGTGCAACAGTTCTCTTGAAATTAGGCAGTACGATTGGGGATTGTCGCGATGCGTTCTTGTTGAGTGTGGGAGTCCCTATGCATGAATGCATGCTATTGCAGTTGTAACCAATCAACGAAGCATTGAAGCAGCTCAGTTGGTGCGTAGTTTCCATGCATGGAGACCAACATGTAACGTAGGAGCTAGCCACATTATCGTTGTTACTCACGAGCGGCCAATTGCATTTCCCACAAGACGAATTGAAGAGTGCGGTCAAATACCTGTACACATTATTTCAGTCAGAATGCATGAATGCTCGTGCATTGTACTAACTGTGGAAGGAATCCAAATTATATCGTAGCACACGGTGATCCGATATTCTGAAGATCGTGTGAGTAAACAACATTCTGATTCAGGAGTGACTGTAGCAGCAACAGGTGATTCCCCTTTGTGTAGCAGTTAAGGAGTCATGAGATCGAGCCTGCAACATTCCCCCTTGATGGTCGAACCGATTCAGTCGAAGCAACACTATTCTTAAGCTGAAAGGATTTCCATTTGCGAATTACGTGGGCATATTACAGAGTATACGCAAGGCTTTTTTTTAGCAAAGAGCGTGGAAGCCAAATCCAATTGTAGTGGTAGCGGCGATGTCTAGGTTAGAACATTGAGTGGTCGCCTTTTGCGTTGACTAAAAGATGCTATCGTCGACACTATGCAAATGATCGAGTGTGAATGTGCTCTAGACTAGCAGATTTGACGTAGCTGGGTTGTAACTCGGATCGGTCGAGTCTGTGGGGAATTTTCGCTAGCCCAGAAAATTCGCAGAGAGCAAGACCAATCCGACGTGAAGAAATATGTCGTGACTGTAACCAGAGCCCACAGTATTAGATTGTGTCGCCATTCTAGCAGCAGGTCAAAGGATTGAGGACAACGGTTCCTTAGGTGGAGGTTCACTGTTCGGGGTAGGTCGATTTTGAAGGGGCCGCAAAACTAATTGCTAGGAGCAATTATGAAATTGTAATTGTAGTCAGGTTATTGCGTGGAGGCAGACATCCCTGGTGTCAAGAGTCAAATTGACCGATCCTATTGAGATTGCACTCGGAATATTTAAGAAGATCGTATAGCAATGTAACTAGAGCGAGGGACAAGGTCGCTGCATGCTACATGCAAAGAGGATATATTTGGTGAACTAAAATTCTGGGAGCTCACTAACAGCAAGGAAGCGAGGAGGCCTAGATCCAAAATTCATCGGAATCAAAGCATTGAAGTATTTGGAGCGATCGTTGTCCTTGAAGTTTGAGGGCCAAATATCCTATGGGTCCCAACGGAACTTTTTTGTATCCATCCCAATTTTGTGACTACTAATGAGGGATTGAAGTTGACCCGTATTGATTGCTTGATTATATGTTGCCTAGTCACCTGAAGAACAAATTCTTTGTTGAATAGAGGGCGAACTGATCACTTGCAGGAGGTCCAGGTTCATGATATGTTGCTTGTACTTTCTCCGAAATTATTTTTGTTGTTTGTTTATCTACTCTCAAGGTGTCCAACGAGTTATTTGCTTACTTAGACATTAGTGAATGAGTGTATTAGGGGTGTTTCTTAGGGTTGTCATTGCATTTAGGAGTCTTGTTGTTGTTAACATGTTAAGATTGTATGCTGAGCCAGGGAGTGAGTTGTTGGTAGCTAAGGGTTTATTTTGCTTAGACCATATCTTGTTGACATATTGGACTGAGTTATTTTGATAGTCATGTTGTTGATGAACAATTACTATTTGTATGGTTGTATGCCCTTGAGGTAATGTTGCTATGTGTTGTTGATATATTACGTTGAGGTATATGTGAGAGGTCTGGTCATTATTTCTATTGTCAAGTCTTGTCAGCGTGATGTACTTGACTTCATTGGACTAAATCATGGATGAAATCTTCAAAAAAGCCCTTAATAAGATAGTAGCAACAATCAACAGATCCCTTTCCAAGGGGAGACTTTCTATGCTACAACAAAAGCAACCACAAGAAGAACATGAATTGGGACCCAAAATTTATGCACTTGGAATAGATTTGAGATGCATGGGGGTTACAACAAAAGCCCTTCTCAAACTAGAAGAACTTGCTTCACTCCTCTCCAAGGTGCATCAGTCAGATGGGAAGAGCTTGATTTGGGCTCTAAAACCAGCCATGCTTGCTCTCATACAACACAAATTTTTGGAGCATCCTTGTGTAGGGGTCAAACTTCCAATTGTCTCTTGTCTTAGTAGTATCATGATGTTGACCGCATTCATACCTCCTTACAGTGATGTCATTATGAGCAGAATCTTCAGACTGATAGTGGAGACATTTCAGGATCTGCATAACAGTGAGGGTCCTACCTTTGGATAGAGGTTGGAGATTCTAAAAGTCATGGCCTTGGTTAGATCTTATAACCTCATGTTTGAGCTGGAGTGTGATGATTTGATCTTGCAGATGTTCCAATGCTTTTTCAGCGTTAGGAAACATCATCCTGATACAGTCATATCACACATGCAGTGCATTTTGTCCTTATGTATGGTAGGCCAGGATGCCATTTGCAGGAAGTTGCAATCTAAGTTGTTGGCCATTTGGAGGGAGGAACAGTTGGTTTCACCTGTTTCTTATGAACTCGCTGAAAGGTTAGTTGAGCAGAACATTGGATTGTTCAGGAGACGGTTGACCCAGGAGGAGTTGCAATGGATTTATGGTGACCAACCATGTAGTAGGAATGAGTTGAGGAGAAAGGGTTTTTGCTTCATCTGCAAGGAACCTTGGGGACCTGACCACTCATGCTTGAGTGATGCGGAGGAGATGACAGGGGTAGATCAGGAGGAGATTTCTTCTGACCTTCAAAATGAGGATTCTTCTTCTATGGTTGAGTCCATGGGTTCTTATGAGGGTACCTCTAAGGAGCATGAGCAATCTTGGGAAGTTGATGATAGTAGCCTGGATATGCATCCATGTGTGATGGAGGAGTATGATGAGAAGCAGATTGTCCTGAGGACAGACTTGCCAGATGAGGGACTGACCACTCAACATGGAGAGCACATAGAGGAGCATGGGTCAGTTAAGGAGGTTGATGTGCATAGTGTGCATGATGAGCCGTTTGTGGAGAGCTAGTTGGGGGTTCATGTTGAGCCCATGATGAAGGAGGATGAGAAACCAATCATTGATGAGGAGCGGACGAATGTACAAACAGCTAGTAGGGTGGCAGTCTTTACGGACACTTGTCATCAGGAGGTGCTAGAACTTGACAGGATAGATTTGCAGGAGGTTTGTAGACTGGAGGAGCGTGGAGTTTTCAATTAGATGAGGGAGAATCCTTTTGAGATAATGGTGCATTCATCTTTGGGCCTACCCACTGATGAGGTGCAGGTAGATGCACTGGCAAATGGCCGAGTTATAGTACTTTCAGGGAACACCCCTCTCCAAGAGTACATAGATAGGGCTTGCAGCATAACTTGCCCACTTTTGCCCATCATAGAGAGAGGGGCAAGATTTCTTGGACAGATTTTGTTTGGCCGAGCAGAGCATCAGGAGTTTGTTGATTTCTGGTAGCATCGGATGTGCTCTAAGTCTCAAATTTTGCAGAGAGACTTAGGCACATGTTTTCCAAAAAACCTAGAAACAGTTGTATTAAAATAATTAATTATTTTTAAAGGGACCCTAAGTCTAAACTTAGGAAAATAAAATAATTAAAGGGTATTAATATAAACTGTGGGTGTAACTTTTAGAAG
Organism: Pinus taeda; assembly: GCA_000404065.3. Lineage (NCBI taxonomy): Eukaryota > Viridiplantae > Streptophyta > Pinopsida > Pinales > Pinaceae > Pinus > Pinus taeda. The sequence continues at coordinate 7,243 of APFE030809622.1, forward strand.
AAGATGAGGATCAAGCATAAATGATCTTAGCCATTTATTAGGTTCTAATATGGGCCGTTGAATGTGAACGAAGAGATTATTGAAGGAGGCTTGAGGGTCACTTGGAAAGACACAAAGATAGTTCAGAAGTTCGATTTTCTGAAGCAGAGCAGAGGAGCTGTCGGGAGAATTTCGATAGTGAGCTGTTGCAATGAGGGGCAGGGATAGTTGGGTTGGAATATCTTCCCGGAGTATCTTCCCGATTAAATTCTATGAACAATATAAATTATTTAATGCAAGAGCATCCCTGCCGAGTTTGAGCTAGAGAACCTCAAAGCTCACAATGTAAATCCATGCTTATTTGGCAACCATAGTTGCATCATAGCTTGGGAAATCCACGCTACTTTCTTGAGAATTTTCTATCATCACAGTACGTCCGCTTACAAATTCACTCATAATCGCGGCTAAACTTGTTTTAGTAATACAATGAAAGAAAAAACATCAAACAAGGATTCCGGACATGGGTTAGGCAACGGTTTATGCATTATTGGCCCTATTCCCATTTTGCTCCACACATTCCCAACATTGTATAAATGCAGGGGTATCAAGATGCCTTATACTGACCTTATCATTATGTCTTTGTACTGGCATAAACAGAATACAGAATATGTCATAACAGCTTGTAATCTCAGTAAGACGCCCTAAACTGATCAAAAACCTTACATCTTTGACCGTAGCTTGTAGACAACATCAAAACCTCATAATAAAACACTTGATGCTGAAATTGCAAGATGCCACTGCAACTTCCAATATATCTGAAAGTAATCCTCGCACAACAAAACAAAACAAAACAAAATATTGCATTCACTGTTTTTTAATTTATGGTATATATTTCACAAAGCCTGAAATACGGTCTGTTCTAACTCATACAACACCCAGAAAACCATGTTCACTTTTCAAATATTAAAGCATACTGGCATGCGTGTTATCATTATTTCTTCCTTAACTGATACTTCACTACAACGCCTAAATGCAGGTCACAAGGCATAAGTGCAATATATGCGTGAGAGAAAATGTACTCTGTACGGTGTGGAATGGCAGGAAGGCTCACCTATCCTCGGAGTTTGCAGATCCCTGTTGCACCTTTCACTTTATGGACTATCTGAAAAGCTCCTCTCAGCTCGATGTTAAAGTTACAAATGAAATGACATTAAATTCAATTTTAACGTCCACCAGACTTGGACGGGACGGATGTTTGACTTGGTTTTCCTGTAGTTTCTTTTTTTATTTATATTGAAAGAGTGAAGTCATTGGTGACGATTTTTGTTTCATAGGATGAAGTCACTGCTGACGGTTTGATGGCGATGAGTTTATATCCTTTTTAGGACAGTAGGAATTGTTTGGATGGTCAAAAACAATTGGAATTTAGATAAAAAAAAATTCAAAAAAAACTTGCAGTAGCAGTGTTTAAATCTTGTTTTCGATGGTGGAAATAGATTCAGCACCATCAAAAACCTCTCAAGAAATCAAGATATTGAAATTTGATAGCTATAACTTGATTTAGAAAAATTTGATTTTATTAAAATATTACCGGAATTTCCATAATTTTAGGGCAAAAATGCAGTCTAGTTAGACTACAACTACTCTTAAAGCATATATATATATATATATTAATATATGTTAATTAAAAATGGTAAGTAACGATTTTTGTTTTTTTTGTTTTTTTATTATTAATTATATTGATAGGTAGATATATTGAAATTGAAGGGTAGAGATAATATTTGATTTTCGTGTTTTATTTTAATACTTATTTTTCAATGTTAAATTCATGTAGGAATTAACAACCTCATTTCAAATGGTACAAGGGGAGTAGAATAGATGTTGACGGGATATTCTATTAAGACATTTCGTGGTGAAAAGGTTATTGGTTTGAAACTTTGCGTGAAAAATCCAGTGATGTTAAAAGTTTGTGTGGCCTAGGCAGGTGGCAATCCTTGGGTGATTTTGATAGCTTAGATACCCTGGGTCGCAACTACTCAAGCCACATGTTAGAAGTGCTAGTCATCTCAATACTTACATCACCTAACGAACAAACAAAAAAAATATTTTCACTTCAAATGAACCATGGCCACTTTGCAGCGAAGGACCAAGTGAGGAAAGAAGATATCGAATGGGTGACACTCACGGAGGGAAAGCAATAAAAGGTTTGTGGCATCGGGTGTTGGCAAGCAAAGGTGGTTTGACCGTGGTGGCAAAGGTGCTCTAATTGCTTTGAAAGAAAGAAAGAGATTGTGGTGCAAGCATTGGCAAGTGAAAGTGTTGTGATCACTTTGAAAGCAAGAAAGGGATCATGAGTGTTGGCAAGCAAAGGCATGATTCCATTATCACATAAGTCAAAGCGTCATTCGGTGTATGGGATTGGGGATCAATTTCAAAATGGCTATGGCATTCATGGTTTAGGCTCTAATGATATTAGTGTTTCTATTATGTTTCCTGTCAACATTCATTAGTGGTTACTTTATATGACTATGCTAGTGATTATGATGATTAACCTCCATTAAGATTGATATGCTATATGGGATCTTAAAAAGGTAAGAGACTACTTGTAATTATTTAACATTTTATTTCTATGTTTGAAAACATTAAGAGAAACGTTTCAAGATCATTATAGCTTTATTAACTTAAAAAGTTAATAAGTTTGATGATGTGATAAATATAGGTTTTTCTTTTTTCTTTTTTCCTTTTCTTTTTTTTGGAAATCTAGTGAAACAATTGTGGGCGAGATTGTGATCTTTGGTTGTCTAAAATGTGTTTTGACTACATACATGGATTCAACATCAATGCCCTGAAAAACCCTTAGAACATTTATATTTTGTAAATTACACAATGCAAACTTGTGATTTTAACAAATCTATGCAAGATTTGAGCAAAATTGACCAGAAAATATGCCCAAAAAAGTTCCAAAATGTAGAAGAGTTAGACTACAACAAAGTCATTACTGACAATTTTACATTGATTTGTTTATATATGTTAAAAAATGCAATATAAAATATAATTTAGTTTAATATGGCTGAAATAAGTAGCAATATTTATGGACGCACTCATAGATGAAATGGCTTTTTGTGGAATTCTGGGAATACAATTTCCAACAAGATTATGCCTTTTTGTTCTTTGAAATGCACTTTTGAATGCATAAAATAGATTCAACGCCCTGAAAATCCTTGAGTCACTTGAGTTTTATATATTAAACAACTTAAACTTATAATTCTTAAAAACCTCTACCGAATTTTAGACAAAAGTGACTGGAAAATGGTCAATTCATCTATTAGTTAGACTTTATATCTTATACTGGTGTATAGATTTTCAACAAAAAATTTTTTTCTATGAATAAATTCATTCATAAATTTTAATGGAGTGGTTGTATATATTTTTTATAATAAAAATGCTTTGGTCAATGAAATGTTTGAATAGAAATTAAATTGAGCGGTTATATATTTTTTATAATAAAAATATTTTGGCCAATGCAATTGTTGGGGGGTTTGGTTTTTATTTTTTTTAAATAAATAAAAAAATTGTTAGTGTTTTTATATATAATATATATATATATATATATATATATATATATTATTTTATAAATAGTGATGTTATTGTTAACATTCTAATATTGATGTGTTTAATAAATGTTGATGTGGTCATTTTTCGTCTATTACTTAGACTATATATTATGTACTTGTCTATAGATTTTCAACTAAATATTGTTTTTTATGAATGAATGAATAAATTTAAATTGAGCGGTTGTATATATTTTTATAACTAGCCTAGATCCATTTTAACTTCGCACCTAGAGGAATCAAATTTACTTTTACTCTAAAAGAAGTTTGCACCTCAATAAATTTGATCTCTCTCCATGCTTGGATAAGACTGATCTAAGTTGGTTATACACACACACACACACACACACATCATCGGCATGATTCCATTATCACATAAGTCATAGCGTCATTAGGCTTATGGGATTGGAGATCAGTTGCAAAATGGCCATGGCATTCATGGTTTGGGCTCTAATTGCATTTGTGTTTCTATTATGTTTCTTATCAGCATTCATCATTAATTACTTTATATGACTATGCTAGTGATTATGATGATTAACCTCCATTAAGATTGATATGTTATATGGGATCTTAAGAAGGTAAGATATTACTTGAAATTCTTTAACATTTTATTTCCATGCTTGAAAACATTAAGAAAAGCATTTCAAGGTCATTATAGTTTTATTAACTTAAAAAGTTAATAAGATTGATAATGTGATAAATATTAAAAATGATGAGACGTAAAATATATTTTTATTTTATTTTATGAAGAGTGAAGTGAATGGTGTTGTCCAACTATTCTATGTATTTTTTTATTTTCTTTTTCTTTTTCTTTTGGCGTCGTCTATCAAGGCAGAGGAATTGCCTTGACGGTCAAAAGCGGCAGGAATTCGACTAAAAATATTTCAAAAAATCTTGTTGTAACAGTGTTTGAATCATGGTTTTGATGGTAGAAATGGGTTCAACACCATCAAAAACCTTTGGAACACCCAAAATCTTGAAGTTTGACAGCTGTAACCTCGATTTACAAAAATCCCTCCCATATTTTATCAAAATCTTACCAGAATTTCCATGATTTTCAGGGAAAATTTGTAGGTTGGTTAGACTACGACTTTTCTTTTTCTTTTTCCCTTAATCTGGCGAAATAATTGTGGGCAAGACTGTGACCTTTGGTTGTTTAAAATGTATTTTGACTACATATATGGATTCAACACCTTGAAAAACCCTTGGAGCACTTAGATTGTGTAGATTACACAACTCAAACATGTGATTTTAACAAATCTTTGTAGTATTTGAGAAAAATTGACTAGAAAATATGCCCAAAAAATTCCAAAATGTAGAACATTTAAACTACAACAAAGTAATTACGGATAATTTTATATTAATTTGTTTATATATGTTAAAAAATGAAATATAAAATATTATTTACTTTAATATGTTTAAAATAAGTAGCAATATTTATGGACACAGTGTAACTCATAGATGAAATGGTTTTTTGTCGAAATTTGGCAATACAATTTCGAGCAAGATTGTGATTTTTTATTTTTTGAAATGCACTTTTGAATGAATAAATAGATTTTAACACCCTAAAAACCATTAAGGCACTCGAGCTTTGTATATTAGACAAATTAAAATTATAGTTTTTAAAAACCTCTAATAAATTTTAGACAAAATGACTCAAAAAGTGATTCTCTATCTTAAGTGTGTATAGATTTTCAACTAAAAATTATTTTCTATGAATAAATTCATTCATCAATTTTAATGTAGTGGTTGTATATATTTTTATAATAAAAATATTTTGCTCAATGCAATTGTTGGGAGGTTTGGTTTTTTTTTTTTTTAAATAAATAATAAAAAATGTTAATGTTTATCTCTCATTCATATATATATTGTTGATGTGGTCATTTTTCATCTATTACTTAGATTATATAATAGACTATATATTTTATACTTGTGTATAGATTTTCAACTAAATATTGTTTTTTATGAATGGATGAATATATTTAAATTGAGTGGTTGTATATATTTTTATAACTAGCCTAGATCGATCTTAACTCCGCGCCCAAAGGGATCAAACTCATTGTACTCTAAAAAAAGTTTGCACCACGGTTAGTTATATATATATATATCTTCTTACATAAGAATACCATGGGCATAATTCCATTATCACATAAGTCATAGCGTCAATAGGCTTATGGGATTGGAGATCAATAGCAAAATGGTTATGGCATGGCTTATGGGATTAACTCAAAACATGATTAATGCTTTGGTTTTTATTTTTTTAAATAAAAAATCAAAGTTGTTATTATATATGTATAGAGAGATATATTATAATTAACATTGTGATATTGATGTGTTTAATAAATGCTAATGTGGTCATTTTTCATCTATTAATTAGACTATATATTATATACTGTTGTGTAGATTTTCAAAAAAAAATATTTTAAACCAACTAAGAACCACGTGATATATTGGTATTAGTGATATATCATTAACCTATAAACCAACCCTTATCCATGCTGAAAAAGAATAAACCAACCCTTAATTGTTTTATTGTTTTATTCCTCCCGGTGACTCGATGCATATATTTTATAATGCACCGACGGACCCACCGCTCTAGGGTCCCAACGGCTTATGCATGATCACGCGCTCACTCAGCGAAGTGCCAAATGCAAGTCTCAACTAACCACAACTTAAATGGCCCACCCCATTGCTCATTTGGTGTTAGAAAAAAAAAAGTGAAACAGTGACTAGAAAAAGGTCAATTACTCTATTATTTAGACTATATATTTTGTACTTAGTATAGATTTTTAATTAAAAATTGTTTTCTATGAATGAATGAATAAATTTAATTTGAGTGCTGGTATATATTTTTATAATAAAAATATTTTTGGTCAATGTAATGTTTGAATATATTTAAATTGAGTAGTTGTATATATTTTTAAAATAAAAATATTTTGGTGCATGTAATGCTAGTTGTGGGGTTTGGTTTTTATTATTTTAAATAAAAAATAAAAAATATTGTTTAGATAGATAGATAGATATGTTAGTATTAATATTTTAATATTGATGTGTTTAATAAATGTTGATGTGGTTATTTTTTGTTTATTAGTTAGATTATATATTTTGTATTTGTGTATAGATTTTCAACTAAAAATTGATTTATATGAATGAATGAATAGATTTAAATTGAGTGGTTGTATATATTTTTATAATTAACTTAGATCCATCTTAACTCCGGATCTATCAAGTGCAGAAAGGGATCAAATTTATTTTTACTCTAAAAGAAGTTTGCACCTCAATAGATTTGATCCCTCTCGGCGCTTGGTAGACCTAGAGTTATGATAGATCTATCTTAACTATGGATCTACCAAGCACCGAGAGGGATCGAATCTATTGAGGTGCAAACTTTTTTTAGAGTAAAAATAAATTTGATCCCTTTTTGCACTTGATAGATCTGAAGTTAAGATGGATCTAAGTTGGTTATAAAAATATAGACCATTACTCAATTTAAATCTATTAATTCATTCATACAAATCAATTTGTAGTTGAAAATCTATACACAAGTACAAATTATATAATCTCACTAATAAACAAAAAATAACCACAACAACATTAAAATGTTAATAAAACATCACTCTTTATATAACACATATCTATCTAAACCATAATAATTTTTATTTTTTATTTAAAAATAATAAAAACCAAACCCCACAACAACATTACATTCACAAAAATATTTTTATTATAAAAATATATACAACTACTCAATTCAAATATATTCAAACATTGCATTGACCAAAAATATTTTTAAAATGTTAACAATAACACACACACACATATATATATAAAAGATAAGCAATAACAACAATTTAAATCTATTCAAACATTGCATTGACCTAAATATTTTTATTGTGCTTGGAGGCTCTCTCAAGCCAAATATGGTACAAATGTTGAAATGTCTTTTTCTGTAAACATTTTGACTAAGTCAAATTACATAGAAATAAAAACAAAATTAAAATTAAATTAAATAAAATTGAGTAAACTAATCCATTTACTTGTGGTGATTTTTTGTGCTCCAAACCATTGGTTTTCAAATTTTGGAGCCAAAAAAATCACCACATGTAAATTGATTAGTTTACTCAATTTTATTTTTATGTAATTTGACTTAGTCAAAATATTTACAGAAAAAGACATTACAACATTTGTATCATACTAGGCTTGAGAGAGCCTCCAAACACAATAAAAATATTTAGGTCAATGCAAAGTTTGAATAGATTTACATTGTTGTTATTGTTTATATATATATAATGATGTTATTGTTAACATTATAACATTGATGTGTTTAATAAATGTTGATGTGATCATTTTCTCGATTTTTTTTTCCTTTTTGGTGATTATCTTTATAGTGAATTTTACATGTCTCACAATGATTATCTTTGTTGTGACTTAATTGAGGTAGAGAAATAATGATACCTATGCATTGATTTTATTGAGAGAGGGCACATAATGATACCTCTACGGTGCAAAATTTATTGAGACAACAAACATAATGATACCTCTACGGTGATTATCTACAACGGCTTTACGTAGTGCGAATAATGATATATTTGTGGTGATTATTTATTGTGACTTTACACAATGCACACAATGATATCTCTATAATCATTATCTATGGTGAGTTATCTCTTGGTGAACATGTTATTTATGTATTGAATTAAATTAAAAATCTACATATGAGGAAGCCCTAAGTCATGTTGCATCAACAATCTTCATATGAGGAAGCCCTAGTTACTTATTGCGTAGTCTAGCAAGGTTTCAAACTTGCTTGGAAAACAATGAAAATTCCAACACAATTTTGATAAAATCTAGCAATTTTTTTATGAAATACGGGTTACAATTGTCAAGATTCAAGATTTCGGTTGCACTAGGGGTTTTTGATGGTGTTGAATCCATTTCCACAATCAAAAATAGGATTCAAGCACTCCTATTGTCATTTTTTTTGGAAAAAAAGGTCGGACTTTGGCAAATTTTTTTCGTTTGAGCAAATTTGACACCTCGGTAGGCAACATCATTACTTATGGAACCCTAGATTACCTCAATAGTGAACAAACGATGGGTTATATGTGCAATGAACGGGTTATCTCTACAATGGGTTATCTCTGCAATCAACAAGAATTATCTATAGTGGATTATCTTTTTGGTAAACGTACTATCTCTATAGTGAATTGCATCTATAATCTATGAATGAGGAAGCCCTATTTACTTGTGAAAACCTAGATTTTGTAACATGACACAAACTAGTGAGGAGGATGATTTGGGGTGAAGTGAAGTTGGACAACAATTTGAAAGCTCTTATTGAATTCAATTAAATTGAAGCTACTTTGAGGAGAGATTTGAGACTAGCTTTTATACAGTGATCGAAGAAGAATGAGGCTACAATTATAACATGTGGCTAAAAAATGTTATGAACATAATTATCTGTAACATAATATAAATAATAATGATTGAAAAGTATAATTAATTATGAAAGAGCATGGGCATGACTCTCTATGAAAGGGCACTTCAACCAATGTATATAAATGGGCCCTAAATATACAATCACTCATTTCATACACTTTATACATTATTGCTCCTATAAATGGATTTTTTTACTATATTCCAAGTCTTTTGGATTAATCGATTGTGAGCCAGGTTTGGCTATCACATTTGGTATCAGAGCCTCGCTCTCTGATGCAGGCCTTCAGCCATCAATATTTGATCAAAATTTCATTGCCATAGCCACACAAAGATTTTTGGAGTTTTTCCATTCTACCAGCCTTATTGAGCCCTCAGCCATTGAAACTTAAATAAATAAATGAAAACAAAAATTTGGCCCTCAAACACTAGCAAGGAATATATATATATATAGATATATATATGAAATTCAAGTTCTAATATTTAAGAATAGTCATAATAGCAATACTAAAAGAAGAATATATAAAAGAAAATTTGAAAAAAATGGTTAAAAAAAAGGAGCGTTGCACACTCAATGACACAACATTGTATAGTCATACAATTGTTGTCACTTTCCATTGGAAGCCACCATAACATCGTTACAAAACCTCTAGCACTGCCACCTGTGTTGTTTTGGCCGCTGATGGTTCTGTCGTTGATCAATACCAAACGTCGTACGAGCTTTGTTTCCATACACTCAAATCCGCCTATTGTAGTCACCCTATAATAAATTGCTCATCCCTTTAAAGCATGAGATAAACAATGCCAATTTAAGCAGTAAAACCATAATGAACACATTGAAATTGTACATGTGATACTGTTGAATTCAACCATGTATGGTCGTCAAGTCGTCAAGATATCTCTCATTGCTATTTTCCAACTGTCGTAGTTGCCACATGTACCATGTCATTATTCCATTGGATTTGTGTCTGTATGAAATTACTGATCCAGGAGGATGCAAGAGGATTGATCTAGGAGGATCCAAGAGGGTTGATCCAGGTGGATCTCTAAAGTACCAATGGCATGGTAAAAGAGCTCAAAACTCAAAGTGGTAGAATTTGGATGAACTTAGCATCAGATCGAAGTTCTCGTCATCCTGATTTTAACTATGCGAACGACACTTGAATTCGGGCTCATATGAAGAAGTTAGAGCAAGTCAAAGATAGGTTTAACTTGGACAGGTGGCAGGAGAAGATGATGTGGCAGGACTCTTCAGCGAATGGGGAAGCGCCAAGTGGAAGGGCGCCATTAGCCCTGCATTTCGCTGATCGCAAAAGGCAGAGGTCTGCAGTTAAGGAATCAGCCCAAACACTACCAGGTTGCGATTGCGATATCGTAATCGCAGATCAAAGGCGAATCAGTTTTACAGACTCGGCCCCAGCAGAGTCAGGATGCGATGCAATAATCGCATATCGCAATCGCAAAGGGAAGTGCTTTACGAATCGGCCCTCAACAGAGTCAATATGCGTTGTGATAATTGCATATCATAATCGCAAAGGGAAGTGCTTTTACAAATCAGCCCCTGAAGGAGTCAGGATGCGATGCAATAATCACATATCGTAATCACAAAGGGAAGTGATTATAGAATCGGCGCCCAACAGTCAGGGTTGTGATTGCTTGCAATTGCATATTGCACAACGTGCATTCTTAAAACAATAAGACTCGTCGTTTCCACCAATTTCGATTCGCCGATACTCCTAGATGCAATATGGTATAGAGCGTGGTTTTGGAAACTCGCCGGGACCATTGGATCGCACATCGCATCTTGTAACGACCATTATGGAGGAACACCTTGCTTCCAACCGAATGCAATTTGTGATGGGGTTATCAACGCTGATAAAGTCGTCACATTCAGGGTATACGCCGATTCATGTGAAAACGGTGTAAAGGGCAGTTTTTCTATGTTTCATAGGTTTGTTCCCTGCGGCTAGAGAATCTCTGTTGGAAGTGCCCACCTGCTAAACTTGTCATTTGTTGAAATTGCACAAATTATTAAGGATCCTGCGCACCAACATATAAATTGGGCTATTCACACAGCGAGAGGGGGGGAGATCAGAAAATTATAGAAATTAGTGTAACAACACCTGCTCCTGGCAAGTGGCCAGAATCTTTCCTCAGAAATCAGAAGGTTCCGAGAAGGTGTAGAAAGCCCAATTATCCGAATTGGGTGTTCAAATAGGCGATTCTGCACCATTTTTTGCTAGGAAGTCAGTGTTGTTGTCTATCTCTAGATATGGGCTCTCCATTTGTCATCTATCTTCCAGATTGGAGGTATAAGGTTGTTATGTAAAATCTACTTGTACTTCTTCTCTTTTCATGCCATTTAATGAATGAAGGCCTCCCCACTATTGAGCAGGGCCCATAGATGTATTCCAAATTGGATGAACTCCATAACCAATTATTTGTGTCTTGATCTCATGCGTGATTGTGTCTCTTTTATCTTCATTTTATATGCTTATGTTCCATGGTTTTTAAGTGCTCTGTTATGTGTAATTTAATAACGCATCCATAACAAAAAAATCATAGATTAATTACCAACCTAGATTCATCGTAACTTCGGATCTACCAAGCATTGAGAGGGATCAAATCTATTTTCACTCTAAAAGAGGTTTTCATCTCAAGAGATTTGGTCCTTCTTAGCTCTTGGTATATCTGGAGTTAAGATGGATCTAGATTGATTTAATTTCCCCCTTACAATAAGTTATTTTCCACATGAATACCATGGGTTCTTATAAACTTGGAACTCAAAAACCACCGGTAACTTGACCAAGTCAAGTTTACCTTAACTAACCAACAAAAATTAATAAAAATAATAACAATAACATAGAATTTTTATTTTTATTATTTTAGTTTGAAGTTATTTTTATTTAACATAGGGTTATTTTTATTTTTATTTTGAGCCAAAAAGTTTACAAGACATTACATTACAACATCTCTACCACACTGGGTTGGAGAGCGCCTCTCAACGTAATTAAATCGTGCAATAAATTAATTATTGGAGTGCTACATAATATTAATTGGATTTTTGTGCATAGTGATGCATGGCAAGTCATGGCTATTGGTTAATGTTGCCATTGTATTCTCAAAATAGTGGATACTATGTGTGTGTGTGTGTGTTGGACACCTAATCCGTTAGAGTTGGTGTGCTGGACACCTAATCAAGCATATGTATTAACATGTACTTCTTATGAATAGAAATGCATCACACGAGTTTTTCATCTCTTTCCTATTATTTGGTGTGAGTTTAACATGGTATCAGAGCAGGTGTAACCTTACCCTGCTTAAAGTTCGTGAACCATGGTTTTGTAGCCTTCATAGACCTGGGCACTCCTCCTTATGTAGCATGGGTTTTCTTCATTGATATTGTGTCATTTTGTGCATTTGTGCATGTTACCTCTTCCTGGTTTGTAGTCTTGCTAACCCTCACAACTCTTCCTCTACGTGCATGTTTGCACCCCGACCATTATTGTTTCTGCCATTTTCACACTGTTTTAGTTGTCCTCTCTGCAACCATGCATTATCCTTTCTATAGAAATGTTAGTGTTATTACTCATTCGAAATTCCTCTACTATTCCCATGGTTATGTGAAAATTCTACCACTGCAACAACTGATTTACTTTTCCTACTTATTTCATCATAAGTTATTCATGAAATTACTTCAACAAACATTAAAATAAATATTGTTGCAAATATCACATCGTAATGCAGAAAAAAAAAATATGCACACATTGACACAGTTATTTTGGACTAATGTCCCCGCAAAAACCCAATGTGGGAAAACTGGTGCAACAAGGGAGGATTTTATTATTCAACAATTTTCTTGTACAACAGGGTGCCAAGTTGGCTTACCCACAGATAGACAAACTTCCAACACTTTCCTAAACCCAGCGTAGGCCCTACTGACCTCTGCTACAGCATGAAACCCTCTGCGTCAACCTATTGAGGCTCTGCATAGCCTCTCTAGGGTTCTACGTCACTCCTGCAGCCTCTGCGTGGATGGCGCAAGCCCTTCTGGCTCTGCACAGTCTCTGCTGCCTCTGCGTGGCTTCCTCTGGTTCTGCGTCTGCCTCTTCTGCGTTGATCTCCCGTCTCTCTGTTCCATACTTGTTGCCTCCTGACTGCTCTCCAGACCACTGGTTCAATTTCTTACCAAACCCCGCTCCAAAATTTGAACTGACTGGTCTCCCTTAGTGTGTTCTCCAAGTCCCCCTCAAGCCTCCTCTTATACTTTTTTGTTGACATCTCAACGGTCGAGATTATGTCCCTAATCAATGGCTAAGATTAGATCTGGCTTGATCCATGTCTTTTGGACCATTCTAACACAGATTCATATTAATACGCATTAATATTTTATTTTCCCTAAGTTTAGACTTAGGGACTCCATTAAAAATATTAATTATTTTAATATCTCCTGATCTATTTAGAATCTGCCCAAACCCTATCTGGGTATTGGAGATCTTATGTGCCCCAAACTCTCCACCAAATTCGTGGCTAGAGCACATTCTATGCTACCCCAAATCAACACTCCCTCTTAGCGAGGACTATGCTCTAGCAATACTCCTCACTGAGTATTACTCTGATCATCCGCCATCAGTACCTGTGCTGATGCTAGGGCTCCCTGCCCAACATCCTCTACACTGCTGCATCCTATACTGCTGCCCATGGTTCTGCGACTGCCGTTGCTGCATTTGTACGATAACTCCCTCTGCATCCGTGCTATTGTTGGTCCTTTCTCCCTGCACTGCATCCGCGTTGCACCTTCCTCTGCATTTGTGCTGCTATTGGTCCTTTCTCCCAACGTTGCATCTGCACTACAACTCCCTCTGCATTTGTGCTGTTGTTGGTCCTTTCTCCCAACATTGCAACTCCCTCTTCATTCGTGCTGCTAACACACTATTTCTCAAAGGGGTTCTTTATCATCCCCATCTTTTCCCTGAAGTGGTCATATTTTGACTTTCCAAGGGCCTTGGTGAGGATATCTGCCACTTGTTCCCCTATAGGAGTGTAGCTCAACTATACAACTCTATGTTGGATACAATCTCTGACCAAGTGACACCGGATATTAATATGCTTTGACCTATCATGACATACTAGATTCTCAGAGAGTTTGATGCAACTCTGATTATCACACATGATCCTGGTCGCCTCCATATCTCTTTTGAATAGGTTTACTAGCAGTTTTATGAGCCATATGGCCTCACACAAAGTTGTGCTTGCTGCCATATATTCTGCCTCAAACGAGCTCAGAGCCACAGACTTTTGTTTCCTACTGCACCAGGAGGTTATTCCTGATCCAATGTTAAACAGTACCCAGAGGTACTTTTTCGATCCACTGAAATTCCTGCCCAATCTGCATAAGTAAATCCACTCAACCTGATATCATTCCCCTTGTTGTACAAGAGCCCATAATCAACTATTCCCTATAAATACTTGAGAACGTGCTTGGCTGCTGCCTAGTGAGCCCTCTTTGGTTCCACCATGAACTGACTTAGGGTGTTGATAGCGTAGCAAATATCTGGCCTGCTATTGACTAGATACATCAGGGACCCTATGAGCTGTCGTTATAGGGTGGGATCGACATCCTTGTCTTCTGATGCATCAATCTTCTTCCAGTTGGTGATCAATGGCGTAGCCATAGGTCTACAATCTCCCATCCTGAACCTTTTCAGAATTTCTGTAGCATACCTTCCTTGCCCAAGGAAGATTTCTCCTTTCTGCTGCAAAACTTCCAACCCTAGAGAATAGTGCATTTGTCCCAGATCCTTCATATCGAAATCTGTGGCTAGAGTCTTCTTGCAATCTTCAATGAGTCTAGATGATCCTGTCAGGAAGAGATCATCCACATTTAATACTAAGATAAGTGGCTCGCTCTCTACGACCAGATAGCAGAGATTTAGATCCACGTCACTCTTGACAAACCCCATCTTCTGCAAGTAGCCATCTATTCGACCATACCATGCTCTTGGTGCCTGCTTCAGCCCATACAAGGCTTTGTTCAGTCTGCATACATGAGACTTCTTCTCATGAGTTTCAAAGCCAAATGGTTGTTCAATATATACTTCTTCTTCTATTACCCCGTTTAGAAATGTTGTCTTGACATCCATCTGATGGATCTCCCATCCCATCTAGGCTGCAAGAGATATCACAATCCTAATATATGTATACTTGGCTGCCAGGGTGAAGGTTTCCTCATAGTCATTCCGTTCCTTTTGAGCACACCCCTTAGCCACAAACCTAGCCTTGTATTTTTCAATATTGTCTTCCGCAACATATTTGATCTTGTAGATCCATATTGAACCTACCATAGATCTGTCTTGAGGCCTTGACACCACCTCCTAGACATCGTTTACCATTATGGAGTTATACTTCTCCTCCATCGCATCTATCTAGACCTGATGTTGAGCTACCTCCTTGAAGCTGGCAGGCTCTCCATCCTGAGCTACTAACGCCTGATACCTGTCTAGCTGTTTTCACTCCCTTTTACTATTCCTTGGCTCTCCGATGAAGTTTTATGCATCACGCAGAATCTCATGAAGTTCCCTGTTGGTTCTTCCTCTGCCAGTAGGTGATTTTGTTTGCTCCTCTTCCTCATCCTAAGAATCTTCCTGATCTGAGGAAGGATTCTTCACTTCCGTTGGTTGAAGAGTCATGACCAACGGATCCTCTTTCAACTGCTCCTTGGAAGGCATTTTGCGAGATCTTCTGCAAGCTCTGTCCTCCATGAAATTTACATCTTGTCGTACTACTACCTTCCTGCTCCTTCGAAGATAGATCCTGTATGCCTTAGCGTTCTCGCTATATCCTTCCAGATACCCATTTTCTGCAGTTTGATCCAGCTTCTTCCTCTTTTCTTCGGGTATGTGACAATATGCCAAACTCCCAAATATCCTGAAATGAATGACTTCAGGTGTCTTCCCAGTGAAGACTTTCTCTGGAGTAATCTTGCCCAATGCCCGATGAGGAGTCCTGTTCTAAACGTAGACAGTTGTGTTGCATGATTCTTCCCACAGGAATTTTGTCATATCTTGATCATACAGCATGTCCCTAGCTGCTTCTACAATAGTACTGTTTTTCCTTTCTGCCACCCCATTCTGCTCCAGATTATAGGGAGTTGTCCACTCTCTTCTGATGCCCTCCTTAGCACAATAATCAGTGAATTCATTATCGACATATTCTCCACCATTATCTGAGCGCAAGACTTTGATTTTCTTACCTATCAAATTCTCCAGTAGAGCCTTGAACTCCTTGAATTCCTTGGTTTTCAAAAAATAGATCAAAGTTTTCCTCAAGTGGTCATCAATGAAGGTAAGGAAATACTTGGCACCATTGAGAGCTTTGACGGATATAGGTCCACAGATATTTGAGTGTATCAATCCTAGTACACTCTTGGCCCTGTGGTTGCTCCTAGAAAATGCCGCCTTGGCATACTTTCCTAGAGCGCATCCCCTGCATACATCATCTCGTTCCGTACTCAGATTCAGAACTCCTGTTACAGTGCTCCTGATATTCTCAAAGCTCCATGGTGCAAGTGACCCATCCTTCTGTGCCATAGTTCGTTCAAGTCTTTGTCCCCATTCTAGTTGTAATATGTACAACCGATTACTTTTGATCCCGATCTGCACTTTCTTTTTCCATCTCGCGTGTTTGACATATACCTTTTCCTTGATGAAGTAGACATCATAACCCTTGCCTTGTAGTTGTGACACAGAAAGTAAGTTCATCCCCAATCCTAGCACATGCAACACATTTGTGGCATGGAATCGCTCTCCCGATTCTGTCTAAAAAACTATGGTACCCTTTCCTACTGGAGTACACTTTACGTTGTTCCCCATGGTGATCTGAAAATTCATCTTCTCTTCTTAATATTCTAAGAAACACTCCCTAATTCTCGTCATATGCCACAAGGCTCCACTGTCTATATTCCATACTTCTGATGATGCAACACTAGTCATGCAGGCCACTTCTTCTTCCAACCTGGAAGCCAACATAGAGAAATCAAAATCTCTCTCTTGTGCAATCTTCTGAAAATCTGCGTGAGTCCCCTGAGGTGGATGCCTCTGCATCATGGTCTCGACCCATAACTAATTTTCCCTTTTTGTCTCTGATTACTTCCTCTGATACCATGTGAAAATTCTATCACTACAGCAACTGATTTACTTTTCCTACTTATTTCATCATAAGTTATTCATGAAATTACTTCAAAAAACATTAAAATAAATACTGCTGCAGATATCACATCGTAATGTAGAAACAAAAATATGCACACATTGACACAGTTATTTTGGAATAATGTCCTCGGAAAAACCTAATGTGGGAAAAGCGATGCAGTAAGGGAGGATTTTATCATGAAGCAATTTTCTTGTACAACAGGGTACCAAGCTAGCTTACCCATAGATAGACAAACCTCTAACACTTTCCTAAACCCAGCGTAGGCCCTACTAACCTTTTCTATAGCCTGAAACCCTCTATATCAGCCTATTGAGGCTCTGCGCAACCTCTCTAGGGTTTTGCGTCACTCCTGCAGCCTCTGCATGGATGACGCAGGCCCTTCTGGCTCTGCGCAGTCTATGTTGCCTCTGCGTGGCTTCCTCTGGTTCCGTGTCTACCTCTTCTGCGTTGATCTCTTGTGTCTCTGTTCCGTACTTGTTGCCTCCTGACTGCTCTCGAGACCACTGGTTCAATTTCTCAGCAAACCCCGCTCTAGAAATTGAATTGACTGGTCTCCCTTAGTGTGTTCTCTAAGTGCCCCTCAGGCCTCCCATTATACATTTTCTGTTGACATCTCAACAGTCAATATTAAGTCCCTAATCAACGGCTAAGATTAGATCTGGCTTGATCCATGTCTTTTGGACCATTCTAACACAGATTCATATTAATACACATTAATATTTTATTCTCCCTAATTTTCGTAGAATAATAATAATTAAAAATTTAACAAGATTATTTTTGGTTTGACTTAGGTCATTAGGTCAAAATTAGCCGTTGGCAATATAGCCGTTGGAGTCTCCGCACATATTATTTAACAAGCTAAGCTGGATTGGATCTTCAACTTGTCCTGATGATGAACCACACTGGTTGGTTCGAAACGCGTCGACAGATTATTCTCTATGTGATTTTGCCGAAAACTCTCTAAACAATCTCCTGATCTGTTTAGAATCTGCCCAAACCCTTTCTGGGTATTGGAGATCTTATGTGCCCCAACCTCTCCACCAAATTTCGTGGCTAGAGCACATCCGATGCTACCCCAAATCAACAGGTTAGTGTTGTTATTCACTCCAATGTTTCTTCTGCATCTGCTATGATCTGGTCACCAATCTTGTTTTTTCTCTATAAAGTTTACCAAACATTTTCTTCAATAGGCTCAAACCAACCCAAAGTTTATTGTTGGATCTTCTAAAACAAATCAATTTTCTAAAAAAAACATAAAGACATGCGTGTGAAATTTTGTGTGTACAGTATAAGTATAATAACTAGCCCATCTCAATAAACTCTAATATGCTATCCAGACCTAGTAATTGGGAATAACATATACCAAGGAAATTATACTTACACTCAGGATGACAAAGAGGCACACAATCATTTGTCTTATCTTACCTGTCTCAGTGCATGGCTCCTTCCTATTGCCAACAATCATTTCATTCAAGTGGCTATTGGTTCTCCTCATCAATGTAATGTATTTTTTCTATCCCCATATTTTGTAACTGAAGCAAGAAGCCAATGCCCAAAGTTGAGACATGAAGATTGTCATCTGCATCTACATGTTATTTGCAAGGTTACCTTACCATTTAGTGAGTTCATCATCAAAAGCTCATTTGATGGAATACACTTCATGCACATTTGTAACAACCCTTGGTTGATTTCCTATGTAAATAAATAAAAATAAGACCAAGGTCACGGGACACGTATTCCAAGCTGAATGTTGGGAAAAACATAGTGATGGGGATCACTAATGATTGATAAATGGCTTTGGAAATTAGCAAAAGGCATTGGCAAAGACAAAGTGGCATTAATTAGCATTTTATTTATGAAAATAATGGAAAATAGGAGAAAAGGGAGATGAAAGATCACATAACTGCATGAGGAGGAAATTGAAGGAAAATAGAGGAAAATGAAGAAAATAGAGGCCTCAATGATAAAAAGTCTTATGAGGATCAGTTCACAACCTTTTTTCAGTTTTAGCCTTGAGCTCTCTCTCTATTCTCTCTCTCGCATACTCTTTCACACTTAGAGAAATCTTGGAGCATTGTTGGAGCATGCTTGAAGCACTCTAGTTTTCATTGGATTTGGAGAAAGAAGCAATGAAAAGTGGGAAGGTGTAAGGGAACAGGTGGATCAACAACTACAGTTGGATTGATTTGCAAGTAAAAAGTTGCATGTGTGATTTTCCTTGTTGATTACGGATGCATAGTATATGCATGTTATTATCTAGTTATGAACTATCATTGGCATGGAGGATTGCCTGGATTGACAGTGATTTTTCCTATTCTAGTCGTTTATTGGATAACATGGTGTTGTGGGTTTTTCCCTTGATTTGTTTTTTTTTCTTCTGATTGGTGCTTCTAATTTGTTATGGCTATGGGTTGGAACAAACGCTCTAGAAGCCTTGGAACAACTTGGGTAAGTTACTAGTCCTTGAGCTTAGGTTGGACAAACGCTCTGAAGCCCTTGGTGGGTTGAGTTACTAGTCTTGGAGCCAGGTTGGACAAACACTCTGGAGCCCTAGAAGGATGTGGGTTGAGTTACTAGTCCTGGAGCCAGGTTGGACAAACTCTCTAGAGCCTTGGAAGGATGTAGGTCGAGTTACTAGTTCTTGGAGCCCTGAACAACTTAGGTAGAGACCGATTTGGTTGGTGTTAGTGATGTTTGATCGTGAGGTGGAATCATTAGTTGAGGGTTGAGGTGGTTTGGCCTCTAGAAACCTTGGATTGGTTTTGTTTCGTTTATTCCATGAGATCCCACATTCATGCTTGGAATATGGTGCGAGGGTGATTGGCTGAAAGAGAGATTTGGTTTGGCCCAATATATAGTTGGATGGTACATGGAAATCCCTGACTTGGTATTTTCCTATGTTAATAAGAGTTATTCTTCTATTGTGATTCATGTATATTTTTTGGCAATGTGTTGGTGATATTATGGCTGAGTTGTCATGGTATATATGTTGGTTATTTTATGATTATATGGTGTTCATTTGATGTGTATCTTCTATGGCTCTTATCATGAAATGTTTAGCTATTGATGAGTAATGAATGTGTGGACTAACCAGTGGTGTTGCAACTACGTGGAGAGGGCATAGG
This sequence comes from Pinus taeda, assembly GCA_000404065.3. Classification (NCBI taxonomy): domain Eukaryota; kingdom Viridiplantae; phylum Streptophyta; class Pinopsida; order Pinales; family Pinaceae; genus Pinus; species Pinus taeda. The sequence continues at coordinate 27,602 of APFE030809622.1, forward strand.
GCCTTCTCGGTGATTCTCAATTGAATCTCAGAATTTTATGATCATATGTGCATTTACGACTTGTAGCTTACTTGTTTGCAATATGTTTGACTAAATGTTTTTTCATGTTCTGGGCAGACTAGGTCAAGTTCTGCCTTAAAACTTGTATGTCTAGCATTGTTTTCATGCCATTATTAATTCTAAGAAGCTAGAGGAAGTTACAGGCAGTGGTTTAAAGGTTGACCTAGAATCTAAGCTCAAATATCGACACTACATGCTCTTAATTTAGAAATTTGAGTTGCAACTGCATGGATGCAGGCTTGTGCATGTGGTTGGAGGCTTCCAACCGCATGGAGGGCTTGTTGTGGGAGTAGTTGGGGGCCCATGTCAGAGAAAAGGGTGTCCAACTCATGTTTTGGCCACTAGGGGTGGTTAATCAGTCTTTGAGTGACTTATAGCCCTTGTAGAATGTTATGAGATGTTAGTTTGTCTTATGTGGTCGGTCCCACTTCTTTAATGGAACCCGAGAGGTTGGGTCATGTCATAGTGGCTCCTCCTCTCATGTTTACCCCGACAGACTAGTAAAATTGGGTAAATGTGGGAGGGGTGGTTACTGAATGGTACCAGAGCTCTCAAGTTCAGCACTTGGAGTAGATGGGTGGAATGTGTTTGTCATGCATGCATGTTAGTTGTGTATGTGCTCTTTATGCATGCATTATAATTGTCATTATTGTGTCACCATGTAGAGGATGATGAAGCCGATCTTAGATGATTGATATTTTGATTTCAATATATGTGTGTGTGTGTGTGTGTGTGTGTTGTGCTAATCCAGATTGATCTTGTAGACGAGATAACCTCCTTTGAACTTCACTGAGGTATGTTGAGTATGTTTATGTTTGGTTATCTGACATGGTATGTTTGCAGGAAGTAGAGGATCAAAGATGATAAGAAAAATGGTGGACTGCAATTCATGTGATTCTCCCTACAGATCAGATGAACAACATGGTGATAAGTACTCCCTTGACATAGAAAATACATTGAGAATTTTGAAGGCATCGATTAGTTGCAAGGAGGATAATGACATGATCATTCATTCATAGGTGTTGGCACCTAATCTTTGGGACTAGGTAAATCCTTGTAAAATATTTCTAAATAGAAAATAAGGAGGATTGGAATATGAAGATACACTGGGAGATGAAGCCCAAGAGTTCTCCATCCATGTATATATCTATGATCAGTCTTAGTGCAAAAACACAATTCATTTTGAGGAGTTACCTCTTGGCCTGACATGGTATCATAGCACATGTCCCAACCTCTATTTTGGCTTCCTTTCTATCCTTATAACTCCTTTCTACCTATGTTCTCCATATTTCTGCATATTTTTTTGCAGCACTGTCAATTCTAACATGCAATAGCTCCCACACTTTCCCATATTCTACCACTGCTGCATGAAATAATTATTCTCGTACACCAACTGCGAGACTTGTTTTTGCAAGTGGTCATTCTCTTTCAGATAAGAAGCTTCATTGCACTGCTTCTCCCTACACCTATGTTTTTTAAATCCACGCCACTGACAAGCTCTCTATGTACAAAAACGATGAGGCAACAACCCAAAATTGACAAGCTCTCCCTTTCACACAGTGTACGATGCGCTTGGATGCTGGAGAGATGTGGCTGGTGCATTGGGTCGGAGGTGGTGTGGCTGCTGGGATGAAGACCAAATGATGACTATAGTTTAATGGTGCGTGTGTTAAACTAGTGTCAAACCTGCATGCAACAATGTTAAACACGGGTGCGATGAATGGTATATAAACTCTTTTTTTAGACTGTGCATTGTTTTGTGATTGATACTCTATTTGAAGACTGGTTCATATATTAAAATCAATGGATGGCGAATCTATTTGTGGTATTGTTGGCATAATTGTGTATTGTCAGCGTGAAACAAACACGTGTGCTATCATACGACTGCTCTCCTCCATGTTGCGGATTACACCGCCTCCAGACCTCCTCGCTTGACATGGTATCAGACCTCTTCCCCATACCACCCGTCGTATCTATGACACCGCTACATATACCATCGTGCCAACCATTGTGACCATCACACCATATACAATCGTGCCAACTGACATATAATGATGATCAGTGATTGTCTTTGATGTCAACTCAAGCAGCACCAAGGGCTACCTCAATTTTGCAAGGGTATTTTGGCTTGAAAAAATACTCTATTTTGAGTCAAGTATATTCTATATGGATTCTAATCATCGATATGTTTTCGTTGATATATGGCACGCCAAGTGATTCTTCACGGTTTGAGAGATATTCATGTTTGAAGTTAGTAACCCAGTTAGTGGGCTAAAACCCTATAGGGTTGTGGCATGGCACTCATAATTGGTTGTGGTCATTGAATATTCAATAATTAATAAATGTTTTTCCCCTAAAATCCCTCTAACGTTCACTTGTTGAGGACCCTCTCAACTCAAGACATTCATATAAATAATGACCCTCATATCCTCCTCTAGTAGGGATTTCCTAGCTTCAAACAGGTCATCATGGCATTTTTGCTATACCATTTTTTATGCGAAGCTTCAGAAGCTGAAATTAAAACCCATTTGAGATGAAATCATGATGAACCTCATGACTAAATTTCATATCTTGGTTTGCTACATTTTCGGATATATGATCTAAGGAAGTAGCGTTTTTGCAGGCTCCCAAATTCCATGTCAAACATGTGACATTGGGAAAATCATCATAAATTTCTCTCTCAGCATTGGATTCAAATTTCGTAAATAGTTACAGAAAGAGAACGGACTTTAGTTTGTTGAGTAGCGTTTCCAGGACCTAATCTTGCAACTGTGACACGTGGAACTTTGTACAAGTTCGCTTTATTGAACTAGTCTATAATCAGGTCATCGTGGGAGATTAGGCATAACTCTTTCTTGAAGAATCCAATCTTGATCATATGTGTGGGGTTGGAAAGAGGACTCAGAAGGATACCATAGGAAAAAATTTTAGACCCTCGAGATCCAAAATTACATAGATACAACAGATTCAATATCGAGCACCTAGAAGGCAAGAACAAACATGGATTCAAGGATCACTACAGTAAAGGACCACACATCAATAGTCAAGGGTAAGTCTCCTAGCTAGCCCTACGAGGTATGAGAAGGCTCTCTCGGGTCAAACTCGGTGGATTTTTCAATAGGATGAGTTGACCAATTAGAAACACTGATTTTAGGCTAGTAAACTAATAAGGAGGGTTGATTTAAAGTTTTTGGGGTTTTTGGTGGCAATTGGAGGGAGTGCAATTCAGGGTGCGGGGATTGAGCTCAGTTTTTGCAGGTGGGTCTTTGGGGCAAGGTAGGAGTTTATGCTGATGCCTTTAGCTGAAAGAGATGATCAAGGAGGAAAGAAGAGAGGCTAAAGAGGGCGAACAATGAATTCGAATCC
>APFE030809622.1:38519-59714 GCA_000404065.3 Pinus taeda
GATGTCAACCCAAGCAACATTAGGGGCTACCCCGACCTTGAAAGGGAATTTTGAATTGACAAATTACTCTATTTTTAGTCAAGTATCTTCTAGATGGATTCTACGTGTCTATATGTTTCCGTTGATATATGACATGCCAAGCAATTCTTCACAGTTTGAGAGATATTCATGTTTGAAGTTAGTAACCCCAATTAGTGGGCTAAAACCCTATGGGGCTGTGGCATGGAACTCATAATTGGTTGTGGTCATTGAATAGTCAATAATTAATAAATATTTTTTGCCCCTAAAGTCCTTCCAATGTTCACTTGTTGAGGACCCTCTCAACTCAAGACTTTCATATAAATAATGACCCTCATATCCTCCTCTAGTAGGGATTTCCTAGCTTCAAATAGGTCATTGTGGAATTTTCGCTATACCATTTTTCTGTGAAGTTTCAGAGTCTGAAATTAAAACCCATGTGATAAGAAATCACAATGAACCTCATGACTGAATTTCCAATCTTGGTTCACTATATTTTCGGAGAGATGATCTGAGGAAGTTAGGGTTTTTGCAGGCTCTCGAATTCCATGTCAAAGATGTGACGTTGGAAAATTGTCATAAATTTCTCTCTGAGCATTGGATTAAAATTTCATAAATAGTTATAGAAAGAGGACGAACTGTAGTTTGTTGAGTAGCGTTTTCAGGACCTAATGTCATAAAAATGACACGTGGCACTTCGTACAAGTTCGCTCTACTAAACTAGTCTATAACATGTCATCGTGGGAGATTGGGCATAACTCTTTCTTGAAGAATCCAATCTTGATCAGACCTGTGGGGTTGGAAAGAAGACTCAAAGGGCTACCACAAGAAGAAATCTCAGACCCTGGAGATCCGAAATTACATAGATACAACAGATTCAATATCGAACTCCTAGAAGGCAAGAAAAAAACTGCATTCAAGGATCACTGCAGTAAGGGCCACACATCAATAGTCAAGGGTGAGTCTCCTACAAAAAGGCATGTATGATTAGTGTTTAGATTTGAATTTTGAGTATCATCTCTGACATATGTTTTTGTAGGACAACGTAAGTATATACAGTGTATCAGTTATATCTCTATGTCTATATATTTCACAATTAGTTTTTCGAATGTCCTATTCTTGATACTACACATTTTATGATAAATATTCTTGATGCTACACAAAGTTTGCAAAATCTATATGATGTTGTAAGTTCATGTTACTTGTCGTGTCATAGTTGATGGAATGGTCTCTTTTGTTGTACTTAGAACTTGATCCATCACAAATCTAGGGTTTGTCATGAGTTTTTATTGTATATATCTTTAAGTCAATTTTGGATATAGTCTTGCATAGAGTCTAGACCTATATCAAGAGTGGGAGTCTTTTTCTATTGCTACAACAAGTCAACAACAAAAGTGACAAGCACACTTCAGGTACGCATTGTAATTGTAATTTGTATTTATTCATTATTATGCACTTACATGTGTTTTGCAGGCAAAGGTAAGTTGAAGGGTATTTTGTTTTGTTTTAGGATTGGTTTCGCCGGCAAAATTTTGCATGCAGGTAAAAGAAGATTCAAGTACAACTTCAAGCAAGAATTCAAGAGCAGATTTATCAAATCAAAGGAAGCATGTTACGGGACATCCTTTGAAGACATGACAACCATCTGTATATTGTGAAGAAGTATCAAGGCCAAGAGTCATTTGTAAAAGAGCTAGCATTGTAAAGTTGTAAAAGAGCCATCATTGTAAAGATTGTAAAAGAGTCACTTGTAAAAGAGTCATTTTGCCTAGAGTCGAAGAGGCAATGTTGGGAGGTATAGGAGTCACTGTTGGGATGATGTCATGGTTGATTTGCAGGTCATAGAATGATTGGGTAATTGGTCAAGTATGAGAAAATCATTGTTTTATCATTGTAACATGGATCATTGTCCCTGGTACAAGATTCCACACTTTTGTATTAACTTTTGTCTTTATAGGGTGGCAGGGAGGTGTTAGGCTGGTGAATGAAGTCGCCTACAAGTTGGGGCCTGTGAACACTTCAGGGTGGTAGGGTGGTGTTAGGGCGAGTTGTGGCTCGCTAGGGTGTTGGGGCATCCATTCAGTTGATTACTGAAGAAACCAAGGCGTTGGGGCATCCTTCTAGTGGGAGCTGGAGAAGGATGATTTTATAGAATTATAGGAAGTTGTTGCTTTCATTTCATTTGGGGCTGAATATTAAAGGATTTATTAGAAAAGAGTTCGGTGGTTTTTGACCCGGAGGTGGTTTTCGACCTAAAATTCTTTTGTCTATTGTGTTATTTTATTTACTGTTATTACTGCATAAACATTAATAATAATTGAAGATTAACTAATGCTCTGAAATGATTTTAAAGTGCTAATTGGTAAGGAATATTGATTCACCCCCCTCTCAGTATTTCCTACAATATAACACCTTATACCTTTTCTCCTCCCCCCATATAATTCCTCCGGTTATATTGTATACTCCACATAGTTAATACATATAACGCTCGGTCAATACATTGACCTCGCACATTTAATACCTCCCCTGGTTCATAACCCCAACAGTTATAACCCTGCACGTTAACACCTCCCCTATATACCACCTCCCCCATATAACCCTTCCCCAAATAATACCTCTGTCATGTATATATATATATATACCATAATTGTATTTTTTTACAAAATGACCACAAGAATTGCATTTTTTCACAGTATATTGTTAGGGGAGTACATTTTTTACATAGTACACAGGTTTTAAAATGCATTCACTAATATCAATTGTTGGAGTAGTTCTATTTGGAAAAGAGAACTATCCTGAATGGTCAAGGAAGATGAAACACACTCTCATTTTTAATGAGTTGTGGAGAGGAGTTTGTGAAGGAGAAGGAGATAATAAACCTGCAAAGCCCGATTCAGATAAGGAGATTGCCATTTGGGAAAATAAGAACAACAAGGCCTATGCCTTGATTGCAGCGTATGTAAATGAAGAGGTGAGTAGTCATATTTCACCATTTCAAATGCCTTTGAAGCCCTAAAGAATTTGAAGGAATTGTGTGCCTCACACTCTGAACTTGAATTTGTCCAATTGATGATTAAATTGTTCAGTCTTGAATTGAGAAATGATGACCCTCTTGATTTAGAATCAGAAGTAAGATCCATTATGCATGATATAAAAACCTTCAGTGTTGAAATAGACATTCCTCTTATAGCTAATGTCAAGGCACTATATCCCACTTATTCACATTATCTTGATTCATTTCTGTTGAAGAAAGTGTAACTAGGTTCAGAATTTACAAATTTAATTTTGATCTTTGTACTTGTCAAGAAAAAGAAATATTATTTTTTTTAAATCATAAGAATGAGTTTCTTTCTCATTTCATAGGTCTAGGAAAGTCAAAGAGTCAATGTCATGCTCTTCTTGCACTTATATGTAATGTAAATGAGTCAACCTAGTGTCTAGATCAAGCCCTCCAAGACAACCCTTGAAGAAGGTAGCAAGCAAAATGAATTAAGAACAATCATGTCGGCGTGCAAATGAATTAACAAGAATAATCATGTCAGCTCAATAAAAAGACACAAAGTTTCACACTATCATGTCGGCTAAAATGCATAGGTTGACCACTATATATATGCAGCTAGGGTCTTTGCAAAAGAACAGGTGCAGAACTCGCATCCCTCTGAAGTTTCGGATGGCAGTTACAAGAAGGATTTTGTATGCCACAATAAGGTAATGTTGAAGTCTGTCCATGATGCAGCTTGTGTATTTTTCAAATGAGTACCACTGTCTCGACATCCTAGTTGCAACCATTATATCGACATATTTACACTCTCAACATACTATCTCTGTACAGTTACAGTCTCGGCTTAATTATGATGAAGATGAATTCGATGATGCTATAGTAGCACTCTCAATCTCACAGTGACATGTTTTGGTATGATCCCACAGTGAAACACATTAACTTGACTTATAATCTAGACACAGTCATGATCCTAGTCTCCGTCATGAATATGTTGAAGACATAGTTACGAAGTCTTGATCATATAAAAGTTCTCGGTGCAACTCTCATGGATACATACATATGGACTGCGTTGTTATGATGGCGATCATGATGAAGGTGCAGAGATGATCTCAGTAAAGGCACAATGGTGATCTCAATGAGTAGTCAAGGTGCAACAATGATGGTCTTGGTAAAGCAGTAATGATGATGATGATATCAGCAGTAAGAAGAGGATTGGTGTCTTGGTCTTTGAGTGGCTTGATAGGTAAAGGGTCATGATCTTATTAGTTTTCAATTAGAATCTCTATAAGAAGAATTTTGTGCGGGTTTTCCTCTCCAAGAGGGAGAGGTTTTGGCCATGGCAGAAAGCCAAACATCTTGTGTTCTTGTCTCTTTGTTTTGGTAGCAATTTGATGAAGCAAACACACACACTAATAACAAGAAGAAGATCAAGTTAAGATAAACTGCAAAATCACTTCACAAATTATCATCAAGTCTAGAAGAATCAAATTAATCCCACTTGCCCTAGATTCTTCAACATGGTATCAGAGCTAAGGTTTACAATTCAAAGGAAGGGCAGCAAAGAGACATACACGGATCAGTCTTCAACAAGCACTCTACATCAGCAAATAACCTTTTCTCCAAAGTCATAATAAAAAAGGGTCACCAAGAACCTTATGAATATGACTAAGTAAGATAACTGAAAGTCAAAGATTATCATCTTGGAGAAGGCATAAAATCAGAGAAGTAGTCCTAATATACACTACAACAAAAGGAAAATACAATACCTTTCACAGTCTCAGTGCTAGCCTCAAAATTTGTGTGTCATTACAACCCATTTCACACCACAACAGTCTTAATGACTTAAGCAGTTTCAATGATTGGTATTGAACAATGCTCTAAGGCCAAAAAGATCTTTGCTCATGCTAGTCAACTCAAGCAAGGTTCTACTTCAACAAGGAGCATTGCAACAAGGTTACAAAGATATATAGTCACAACATACATTACAACAATATCACTTCAAAATGAGAACACAATGCCACATCTCAGGTGGACATCATGACAATGCTCTCAAAGTTCTTGATTTTGATTCCATACCCTCACAGTCAAGGAATCAAATAATCTCAACATATCATAAAAGGCAGTAGTGCTTGGTGCTCAACAATGCAAGGAAGCCTCAAGAAAGGTTCTAGAACTCTAGTGTATGAGACAACTCAAGCAAGAATCTCATTGAAGGAGATCATTCAAGAAAGCATTAAGGTGAAGATTTCATCTTCACATGACAAGTAATTATCTTTTCATTCCATATTCAAGTTTGGTTAAATGACCTCATGATTGCAAGGACATCTATGAATTGGATGGGTTATCAAGATTCCTTGCATGAAGAAGGAGAATAGACATAGTCCTCTAAGTAGCTGAAGTCATCAAAAGGTCTCCTCTGAATTTATGAAAGGGGATATTTATGAAAGATTCCCTCACATAGAAAAATTGGAGACATCAAAGAGATGTAGATGATAAACTCATTCTCTTAAGGTGCAATAAAGAAGATCAAATTAAATCTAACCTACATAAAAGTAAAAAGGCATAAAAGGATGTAGGATATCTTCACAAGGTCTTATATATAAGATCTAGGAATGAAACAACCATCATTGATGCACTAGCAAGGTAACAAATATTCATGAACAAGAAGGTTACCTCATTCAGCAACTTGTAGTCTCTATGCAAGATAGAGAAGGACAAGTTGATGGAAAAAATGTTGAAGGTTAAAAGAACTCAACTATATGCAGAAAAGGAATGCAAGATTGGTCCTCAAGCAAGACAAAATAAGTATAGTTAAGATTCAATGCTATAGAAATATTTTGGAATCTCATATCACTGAAAAATGGAGAAAGCTGAAGAAAAGGGCCAAGAAAAGAGGGAGTAACAAATCTCTCCTATGAGTAAGATAATATCCCTCACAAAAAGGTCCTATCATAAGCTCCTAGATCATGTGATTATGATAATAAGATGCATCATGGTATCAAGGAAGTATTAGGAACAAGATCTCATGACATCACCATGGGAATCATGAAGGACAAAATCCATGGCAGGCAAACTTGAAGTATATAGCTCTTAGGAAGCTCATTGGACATTGCAGGAAAGGAAGAAGTCGTCCAGGACAAGGCTCATCATACATAAAGAAGGAAACATTTGCTAGATGGGGATACACAAGATCCTCAAGTTTCTCTGATGGAATCCTCATCGAAGGGTTCACTAATCTAGATAATATGGAGTATTACTTCTATCTTGAGAAGCATGATCAAGAGAAAAAGGATCTCCTCCTTTGAAAGGATGCAGGAAGGCATAAAGTAACACTAAGATGAAATCAACATAATATGTCCTCATATGAACCAAGAGATGGTTGACTACAGTTAAGAAACTCTGATTGAAAGCGATATGAAACCATGATGAAGGTAATAAACATCTAATAGATTAATAATATTTGACTAGGAAATCTCCCGGAAGGATATGAAGACTCTGGTGAAAGTCTGAAAAAGATGGAGACCCTTGATAATGGATATCTTGGGGAGATGTGTCAACATGAATGTAGGATGTTGATACCTACAAGAAGATGTCATAATGAAGAGTCTGTTATCACTCCAGGAAACTCTCCTAGGATGTAGCTTGGAGATGCCTAGTAACATATAAATCTTCAATATTTTTCTCTGAACTATTGCAATGGATGATGGTTTGGATCAAGTTAGATGACTGTTTCAACTCTGTTTTCACTCAAGACATGCATGAACACCCTCAAATTTACAAGGCTTTAGACCACTAATGCTTAATAGTTTATAGATTCAATGGATAGATGGATAATACTGACTGTACCGGCAAATGCATGCATAAACATATATGAATGGCTAGCTACAGGAAGTAAATGAAGCTTGCAAATATAGTTTATCAATGCAGAGATAAGATGACATTATCTGGCATTAGACACAGAAGAAAATATGAATAACCTATTCAAGTGCAAGCTTAGAACAGAGGAGAAAATGGGAATTGAACATGTAACATCAAAAGAAGCTTATATTGCTAGAATGAAGATGAGACGCTTAGAGGAGCAGAGTCTCCATAGTCTCCAAAAGTTGAACCCTTGTTACTCTGAACTTTAAAATATTTATAGGCCTTTTACAATGCTCTCGAGCCTTCTGAGGCTCGAGAGGTCTTAATCTATCCCCTCTATCTTTTTAACTGTTTTATGCCATGACTAGGCACACATGAGCTTGGAGGTTTCTTTTTCTAACAAAAGTAACCAAATTCTGGTAAAAGTGTTGCGCTATCAGGTGGCTTGCTTATGATAGCAATGCTCCATGATCATTTGTTGGTTTGGTTGTGTTGCGTTGTTGCCTTTCCCCTTCCGGCCTTCTGTCTCCCGGCCTCTGTTCAGTAACAGAATGGTGCCTTGGGCCCTTGAAATCCTTCGGAATCCAGAATGCAGTGGTTTTCTGCTAACATAGGAAAATGCATTCATGACTGTGAAATTGCGCCAAAACACAGTTCACTTTGGACTTCAAAAATCCTTCAATATGGTCTATTTTTCTATTGGGTCCGCCCTCAATCGCTATCGCAAGTTGAAAATGGCATGTTCCCAGGCTTCCCTTTGTATTTTGAAATTCGTTAAAGATCATGAAAATAACGTAAAAATGGCCTATGGTGGATCTGAAATAATATACAATGGCTTTAAGGAACCCTTTTGGGTCCGGCTTATCGCATCAGCGCTTCATCCTTAGCCTTTCGTTTAATAAATGGAAATTGCAAAAATACATTAAAATGGTGTTTGATGGATCTCAAAATCCATTTAATAATATTTATACAGCCATCGGGTCTGGCTAATCACATCGCACATATACATGTGCATAGGCCCTGCTCCATGGTGTTGCTCCGATGCCATATAGCGATGCGATCTGATCGCAATCGCATATCGCTCATTCCCTGGGCCATTTTCAAGCACTCTTTGTAATCTCTGATGGTGAACCTACAATGCAATGTGGGTTGTCGATCTGTGCGCATGATCGATGGTCCTAGTTGAATCCGTCGGTCACCATCGCAAGTGTTTTGTAGTCTGTGACGATATCCACTAATTGCCACCGTCAATTGCAACCTGCTGATCAGATCTGGACCATTGATTAGCCAAATCTGATGGCTACTGTGCATTTTACTGTTCAGACCTCTGATTTCTCTGTTTTTCTTTGTTTCCTTGGGTTTTTGCCTCCCAATAGTGTTTCTCCGCCATTCTAAGGGCTCTTCTCATGCGATTGTTTTGCTCTTTGGCATGATTTTTACGATGTTTTGAAGACTTGGATAGCATATTTGGATCTATTTTGGGCCACATGCCAACAAGGCTAACAATGGCTCCTTCTGGGGATGAAAGCCTCCCTGCGAGGTTTCAAGAACAATAGACCAATGCCTTTCCTGTAAAACCAAAAATCAAATCTATCTCCTAGTGTTCCATTGGGCATGGAGTTTATTTTACATAGAAAATGAAAACTAAAAAACATATTTACAATATCAAGGCTTTAAATCCTTAAATGAAATAAAGTTTCAAGAACTGCCCATTGACTAGGCCACCAAAAACATCATTCTCGGGATGTAAGAAATGCTGAAAATATTGAAAGAGCCCTTGAGCTTCCATACCTCATCTCTTTATGCTTTCAGCCTTGGATGCTTTGCTTGGAAAGTTTTGTTCACTTGTTTAATGATAAGGTCTGCATCTCCAAACACCTTCAGACCTTTGATGCCCATTTCTTTAGCAGTGTTTAAGCCCAATATCAAGGCTTCATATTCTGCTATGTTATTTGTGACCTGAAAAGTTAATTGGAAAGATAAATGAATGCATTCCTGTGTGGGTAACACAAGGACTACACCTGCCCCTGCATCTTCCTTAGAGCAAGCTCCATCAAAGAACATGTCCCAAATTTGTGGGCCTTCTTCCTCTGTGATCTGACAAACCAGTTTCTTAAACTGCATGGAGGCCAACTGGGATTCTTTAATCTAAAGAATACAGGCTCCAAAATCAGTGTCAACAACATATATGGGATGATTAGTGGGATTCTTCTCATCATTGATGATATAAGCCAACTGATTTTTTTTGTATAATATCCTACTCTCACCTCCGGAAACTGGGACAATAGCATAGGACAGATCATTTTGCAATGTTCCACCTAATCTCTTGATCCACCCCTTGGAGAGCAACATGCCAAACTTGGGGGGTACATCTGCTACCACAATATCCATCATCATGCTTTTCATGGGCAGCTGAGATAAAGTGATGGCTAGGTCTTTGATTAATCCCAAACATTTCACTTTTCTAGAGTCAAAAGAAAACATGTTATGATAAGGCTTGGTAATGTCAAGACCCAATTCATCCATGACAACCTTGGGCATTAGATTATGGCTGGCTCCTATGTCCAGAAGGCAGTTGTGAAGGATTTTGTCATGAATAGTCAAAGAGACATAGAATGATGGGGAGTCGTCATCATAATTTTCAATCATTGGGCAGAGAACAACGGCTGGTTTGTCATCTTGCAGATTTACATAGTCAGTGGAGGCTCAGATGGCTTTAGGCTCAAGGGCCTTGAGGATAGATTTCTTGAAGGAATCATTCTTCACTAGTTCAATCAGAGGTATACGTATTTTTAGCTTCTGGATTTCTAATTCAAAAATGAAATGATAAGGAGACTTATCAAGGCCTCTTACCTTGTGAGCTAGAGCTTTGAGGATGATGGGATCAACTGTCGGTCGTTTTTGCATATTAGCTTGCTGTATTGTAGGGACAACAACTCTCTTAACAAGAGCTTCTTTAGCATTATTCATCTTTGACCTCAAATCATATCTGTGTTTATCATCAGTTTGCAGAACATCTCCACCATCCCACTATTGGATGATCTCATAATTGAATAATGACTTTTCATAGGCAGCTAAGGTAAAAAATGAGGCACTGTCTTTGTCTTCCATACAATGGATCTCATCATCTTCTTCAAACTTCGCTTCTTCCATGACTACATTTTTAAAAGGGGTCTTCAACCTTTGGTCTTCATTGGCATCTTTGATTCTTTGCAAAATCTGCAGCTGCTCATCACCTCTTCTATATGGATTTCGATTTCTAGGAGCAAAGGCATTAGGAAATATTCCTTTCCCATGGTGTTGCTCAACCTTTAATTTGGAGATTTCAGAGGCTAATGACTCTATCATCTTGGTCATTTTATCTATCTTGGGATCTGAAGATGATGAAGATTCACCCCTCTGTCTCCTTCTATCAACATTCCCCTTGAGCTTCTCTGCAGCCATGATGTTTGATTCTACTTCCAAGGCTGCATCCTACATATCAGCCAAGGTAGTAGATCACCTCTTCCTCAATAGTATATAGAAGTCATAATCAAAAGCACTGACATAGGTGAGTTTAGAAAAGGTAGTGGTGGGTTTTACTTCAATTGGTATTTTGTTGTACATGCGGTTAAATCTCTTATTGAAATCCGACAACAACTTACCATTTTCCCTTTTTAAGTTCCCAAACTCGGTGTGGTAGTAGAGTAGATCCTTCTTATCCCCCCAATGCTTTAGGAATGTATCATCTAAAGCCTCAATATCTGCTATAGACCTTGGGGTCAGTTCTTTGAACCATTTTCTAGCCTCTCCATCTAGGCTTTGGACAAAGACTCTCATCCACACATCATCTTCACTAATGTCCAGGTTATCAACATAGCTATAGAATGATTCAATATGTTCTTTAGATGTAACACCTCCAATCCTAGTGAACTTAGGCCTATACTTCTGATATTCTCCAGTAGGCATGGCATTCAAAGGAGTGGGTAGTACTAGAGGTCCATACCTAGCAGCTATGGTTCTTTCCATTTTTGTAGGTGCTTGTGGTCCTGCCATAGCTGTGATGGCTATAAGGGTACTGGAAGTCTGAATAACAAAGGGTTGAGGAGTGACTAATAGGACTAAAGGAGTATGATGGATAGGAGGAGAGGTTTCCTTTGGGCTTGAAACAAAAGGAGAACCTAAAGAATAAGGAGCTTTATGAATTTATGAGATTTTTTCTTCACTGCTAGTATTAGATGCTATACTCTCAACATGTATTTGTTCTATTACAGGATTTTCTTGAAGAAATATAGAATATTGTTTAGAATTACTTGAACCTGATGCTCCTTTTTGCAACTCCTTTCTTTCTTTGATGATTTTTTTAGGGTCAGGCACTAAGTCAACTTGTGGCTTCTGAGGATTTCTCAGAGTATGCCTTACAAACTGAGCCATAGCTATGAAGTGGAGTTGCCAAGAAGTTTGTCCTCCAGTAGAGTCGCCAGATAGATGATTACAACCGAAAAAGTGCCAAAATTTTGTCTATCATCAAAGCTGAATCTGTGTCATCTCTAGGGAAGCTGAGTTTCAGTCTTCTCTCCTTGGCAATGACGCCAATTATGTTATCGCTCCAGGAAACTTTCCTAGGTTGTAGCTCAGAGATGCCTGGTAACATATAAATCTTCAATATTGTTATCTGAACTATTGGAATGGATGATGGTTTGGATCAACTCAAATGACTGTTTCAACCTTGTTTTCACTCAAGACATGCATGAACACCCTTAGCTTTACAAGGCTTTAGACCACTAATGCTCAATAGTTTATAGATTCAATGGATAGATGGAGAATACTGATTGTACCAGAAGATGCATACATAAACATATAGAATGGCTAGCTACAGGAAGTAAATGAAGCTTGCAAATCTAATTTATCAACGCAAATATAAGATGACAGTTATCTGACATTAGACACAGAAGAAAACATGAATAACCTATTCAAGTGCAAGCTTAGAATAGAGGAGAAAATGGGAATTGAACATGTAACAACAAAAGAATCTTATATTGCTAGAATGAAGATGAGACGCTTAGAGGAGCAGAGTCTCCACAGTCTCCAAAAGTTGAACCCTTGTTACTCTGAACTTTCAAATAGTTATAGGCCTTTTACAATGCTCTCAAGCCTTCTGAGGCTCGAGAGGTCTTAATCTATCCCCTCTATCTTTTTAACTGTTTGATGCCATGACTAGGCACACATGAGCTTGGAGGTTTCTTTTTCTAACAGTAGTAACCAAATTCTAGTAAATGTGCTGCACTGTCAGGTGGCTTGCTCGTGACAGCAATGCTCCATGATCATTTTTTGGTTTGGCTGTGTTGCACTGTTGCCTTTCCTCATCCGGCCTTCTGTCTCCCGGTCTTTGTCTCCCGGCCTCTGTTCAGTAACAGAATGGTGCCTTGGGCCCTTGAAATCCTTTGGAATCTAGAACGCGGTCGTTTTCTGCTAACATAGGAAAATGCATTCATGACTATGAAATTATGCCGAAACATAGTTCATTTCGGACTTCAAAAGTCCTTCAATATGGTTTATTTTTCTATCGGGTACATCCTCAATCGCAATCACAAGTCGCAAATGGCCTGTTGCCAGGCTTCCCTTTGTATTTTGAAATTCATTAAAGATCATGAAAATAACGTAAAAATGGCCTATGGTAGATATGAAATAATATACAATGGCTTTAAAGAACCCTTTCCAGTCTGGCTTATTGCATTGACGCTTCATCCTTCGCCTTTCGTTTAATAAAAGAAAACTATGAAAATACATTAAAATGGTTTTTGACGGATCTCAAAATCTGTGCAATAATATTTATACAACCATCGGGTCCGGCTAATCGCACCGCAGATATACATGTGCATAGGCCCCGCTCCATGGTGTTGCTCTGATGCAATATAGCGATGCTATCTGATCGCAATGACATATCGCTGATGCCCTGGGCCATTTGCAAGCGCTCTTTGTAATCTCTGATGGCGAAGCTGTGATGCAACGTGGGTCGTCGATCTACGCACTTGATCGACGGTCCTAGTTGACTCCACCGGTCGTCGTCGCAAGTGTTCTGTAGTCTACGCCAATATCTGCCGATTGCCATCGTCAATTGCAACCTGCCGATCAGATATGGACCATTGATCAACAAGATTTGACCGCTACTGTGCATTTCTCTGTTCAGACCTTTGATTGCTCTATTTTTCTCTATTTCCTTGGGTTTTTTCCTCCCGATAGTGTTTCTCTGCCATTCTAAGGGCTCTTCTCATGCGATTGTTTTACTCTTTGGCATGATTTTTACGAGGTTTTGAAGACTTGGAGAGAATATTTAGATCTATTTTGGGCCACATGCCAACAAGGCTAATAGAGCCATCTAGTAAGGTACGATTTTATTTAATGTTATGTTTTGATTTCTTGAATGATATATGGATCGGTGCATGCAGGGCTACTAGTATAAGAGTTGTAAATACAAGTACAATTGGAATTCATGTGGTGGATGGAAATTCCTGAAAGAAGCATGAAGGGAAAGAAGTAGCTATATAACAAAGGTTCCAGATATGTATCAAGAAGGCCACTTTCTATCAAGAAAGGAATGACATGATGAACTAAGAAGGAAAGTGATCGATGGTTGATGCCCTACAAAGAAGCTCAACTAAATTTCATGACATCAAGGAGAGAAGTTGATCAAGCAGTTGAAGGACCCTCAAAGAAAAAGTTGCTGATAAATAGAAGAGTCCCTAGCTAAGAGGGAGCTTGGACAGGTCCATGATCAAGAGGGAGTTTGAATTAAGATCACCCCTGATTACAAAGGAGTGACAATTGTGTTTTTCCATGTCATGTGTCATGCACTAGACCATGACTAACAACCGTAAGTCTAGATGAAGGCCATGAATGGAAATGTAGACACATGATAGACACAACATTCTTGTCTTCACTTGGGAAGAAAGAATGGGAGGATTGGGTAATCATATGGCATCCGATACTCTTTGAGGATGTGTAGGGCATCCAAGATAAGAGTAGGAAAGAGGATCGATATTCTTTGAGGGCTAGGAACCCAAGATAAGAATATTCCTAGAAGGTCATACTCAGTGAACACCTGGGTGGGTATGTACCTTCAGAGACAATGATGAAGGTGTCTATAAATCATTGGTCTCACTAGCATTGTAGCTCATGGTCTCATAGAGAGATGGAGCTTTTAGTCAAGGCCTTGCAATATGACAACGATGATTGATATGATGCTATACAGATGGCATTACCAATCCGATTCTTCTTATGAGAAATTCGACAGATTGAGAATGACCAAGTACCATTATAAATACCTCCCTAGTTAAGAGAGAGTGTTGAAGAAATTGTAACTAGGTTTGGAATTTACAATTAATTTTTATCTTTGTACTTATTAAGAAAAAGAAATATTATTTTTTGTAAATCATAAGAATGACTTTCTTGCTCATTTCATTGGTCTAGGAAAGTCAAATAGTAAATGTCATGCTCTTCTTGAGCTTATATGTAATGTAAATTAAGTCAACCTAGTGTCTAGATCAAGCCCTCCAAGACAAGCAAAATCCCCTTGAAGAAGGCATCAAACAAAATGAATTAACACAAACAGTCATGTTGGTTCAATAAAAAGGCACAATGTTTCACACTATCATGTCGGCTCAAATGCATAGGTTGACCACTATATATATGTGGCTAGGGTCTTCACAAAAGAACAGGTGTAGAACTCGCATCCCTCTGAAGTTTCAGATGGCAGTTATAGGAAGGGTTTCGTATGCCACAATAAGGTAATATCGAAGTCTGTCCATGATGCAACTTGTGTATTTTTCGGATGAGTACCACTGTCTCGACATCCTAGTTGCAGTCACTGTCTCGACATATTTACACTCTCAGCATACTATCTTGGTACAATTACAGTCTCGACTTAATTATGAATAAGAGGACTTCAATGATCCTACAGTAGCACTCTCAATATCATAGTGACATGTTTTGGTATGGTCACATAGTGACACACATTAACTTGACATATAATTTGAATGCAATCATGATCTCAGTCTCTGTCATGAATATGTTGAAGACATAGTTACGAAGTCTTGGTCATGTAAAAGTTCTTAGTGTAACTCTCATGGATACATACATATGGATCTCGTTGTTATGATGGTGATAGTGATGAAGGTGCAAAGATGACACCAGTAAAGGCACAGTGGTGATATGAATGAGCATTCAAGATGCAGCAATGATGATCTTGGTAAAGTAGTAATGATGATGATGATCTCAGCAGTAAGAAGAGGATTGGTGTCTTGGTCGTCTTGGAGTGGCTTGATAGGTCAAGGGTCATGGTCTTGTTAGTCGTCAATTAGAATATCTATAAGAAGAATTTTGTGTGGGTTTTCCTCTCCAAGAGGGAGAGGTTTTGGCCCTAGCAGAAAGACAAACATCTTGTGTTCTTGTCTCTTTGTTTTGGTAGTAGTTTGATGAAGAAAACACAAACACTAATAATAAGAAGAAGATCAAGCTAAGATAAACTGCAAAAGCACTTCACAAATTATTAACTAGGGAGGTATTCATAATCATTGTCATAAGTGTTATCAAATTGAACAAATTTATCAAAAGAAAAAGGTTATCCATTATCACCAGCATCATAATCTATCATCAACATCTGCTAGTGGCCATATCTGGGGTGGTACCAAACCCATGGCATTGTCATCAACATATCAGGATTCACTCCTCCAATGTGATCTATCCTCGATTCCCATGGCCTCTTCTTAAGCCAAAATGGTTAGACCCTAAACTGGCAAGCACTCACTCACCCTTCCTATTGATCACTCTAGGTCAAGACCTCACTCAACCCCTTCTTGGTTGGTGATTGGGTATAGATATTGAAAGGAACTCACTCTGCCCTAACTAGTGTGTGATCAAGGTCCATGACCTCACTCCACCCTTACGGTGTGTGATCAGGGTCCATATTCTTAGGGACCTCACTCTACCATTCCTGGTGTGTGATCAAGGTCTAAGACCTAATTCCAAGATTCGAGGTGTGTGATTAGGGTCCTCCTCCAAGAGATACTCACTCAACTCAGCTTGTTGAGCACTCTGGGTTTCTTGGACCCATTCTCCCTTTCAAGAGAAAGTTGATTCTTTCTACAAGCATATCAACACTCAGATGGGTAATCTTCATGAGCCCTAGCTTGTCTCTGAAGTACACGAACTTGTCTCTCAACAACAAATTCATTAGAACATCATTTGTCTGCTCATCGATGGAGATGTACTCGAGCCTTATTTCTATCCTCTACACCGTGTCACATATGTAGTGGTACTTGATCTCAATAAGCTTTGACCTGGCATGGAACTCAAGATTCTTTGAAAGCTTCACACAACTTTGATCATTGTAGTGTATTGCCATTGGTTCCAAATCTTGGTCGAAAAATCCTGCAAACAACTTCCAGAGCCATACTACTTCTGTACAAGGCTCATTGGTTGTGATGTACTCTACTTCAGTAGTGTTGAGTGCAATCAACCACTTCATCCTACTCATCCATGATATCATAGCGGATCCAAAACTGAAGCATACTCTTGAGGTACTCTTCCTATCTTCAACACTTCTTGCCCAATCAACATTTGTATATCCGTGAAGTTTTACATCCTTGTTTGCAACAAATCTCACCATGCAAATATCTCAAAATGTGCTTTGCTGCAATCCAATGCTCATGTCTCAGTTCAATCTGGAACTGGCTTAATGTGTTCATAGCAAAGAATATGTCCATCCTGGAGTTAAGCAAATACATCAATGAATCAATCAACCGCCGGTACATAGATGGATCTTCCAATATAGAGTTGGAGCATCTTAACTTCTTCAAGTTAGTCACATTGGGAGTTTCGATGGATTTGTAATCCATCGTACCAAATCTCTAAAATATATCTAACACATACTTTCCTTGACTAAGGAAGATTTCACTAGGTTTCTGCCGTACTTCTAGTTCGAGGTAATAATGCATCAACCCAAGATCCTTCATATCGAACTTAGAAGCCAACTGCTTCTTACACTGAATGATAAGAGGCTCAACACCTATTAGAAAAAAGTCATCAACATATAATAATAAGATCATAGGTGCATTCTTCACAACCTTAAAATAAAGGTTTTGATCGACATTGCTCTTGGTAAATACTAGTCTCGTCAAATAGTTGTCAATATGATCATACCAAGCTCTTGGATATTTCTTGAGTCCATACAAGGCCTTCTTCAACATGTAAACATGAGATTCCTTTCCATGTACCTTAAATCCTTGAGGTTTCTTTATGTATGCCTCTTCTTCAATAACACTATCGAGGAAAGTAGTCTTCATATCCATCTGTTGTAATTTTCATCCCAACGAAGCAACAAGAAAAATGATGGATCTAATAGATGTGTACTTGACAACTGGAGCAAAGGTCTCATCATAGTCTCCCCCCTCGTTTTGGGAGAACCCTTTAGCCATGAACCACACCTTGTATTTGTCAACACTACCATCTGCAACATGTTTGATCTTGTATATCCACTTGGAAGTCACCATTGACTTCCGTTCAGGCCTTGGCACAATATTGCAACCATCATTCTTTATGATTGATTGGTACCCTTCATTCATCACTTCCTTCCACACGTGCTATGTGGAAGGTTCTGCATCAATGAGTTTTGTCATGAGAGATGCATCGCTAGAAAACCTCTTGAGTTTCTTAACTTCTATAGATGTACAATCAGGGGCTACATGTGCTTCTACCTCTCAGTAATATATATCTAACCCATGCTGGTCTCTTCTTGATCTCTAGAACTACGACTAGTTCTACTAGACCTTGAGGCCCTTTTGGCCTTCTGGTACATTTTGTAGAACTAAAATTCTCCTCCCTTGAGGCCTCCTACTTAACTTCATCCAAGGAATCCACGAAGACTTCCTTAGAATTCCAATAATCCATTTTCTCATAAAATGTGACATCTCTTTTGACCTCAGTTGATCGTTGTTCTAGAATGTATATCCTATAGGCCTTTGATGATTAATTGTAACCAACAAATATGCCTTTCCTTCCTGAAGGTTCAAGCTTGTTCCTCTTATCCTTAGGAACATGAATATATACATGACAACCAAATATTCTCATATGTCACACCTCTGGCTTCCTTTCAGAGAAGGCTTCTTCAGGAGTCATACCTTCTAGAACTTTATGAGGACTTATGTTTTTAATGTACACAACTGTCTGTGATGCCTCTCCCCATAAAAACAACAACAAGTCCAAATCATGCATCATGGTCTTGATAGGTTCTTCAATGGACCTATTATTTCATTCTACTACACCATTATGTTGTGGATTATAGAGGACAATTATCTCCCTCTTAATCTCAGCCTGCTTGCCGAAAGCAACAAGGTCCTTTGAGCTGCATTCTCTCCATTTCCATATCTTAGTATCTTGATCTTCTTGCATGTCAAGTTTTCCACTTCAACTTTGAATTCCTGGAACTTGTTGATTACCTCATCCTTTGTCTTCAAGAGATATATCCATGTCTTATGGGAGAAGTCATCATTAAATGTCACATAGTACAACGAACCACCAAGTGATTTCACAAGCATTAGACCACATAATTTAGAATGAATCAAGTCCAAAGCTTCCTTAGATATATTATCAATATTTGTAAATTGTTTCTTAATGTTATTCCCAAGAGCACAACCTTTGCATACACCATCATGATTTATCCGTTGCAACCATAACATTATTTGACTCAACTCAAGCAATGCTCTGAAATGAAGATGCCCATTCCTTCTGTTAGCGCTTGGAATTCACCTAGGTTGAGATAGACAAACTCTCAAGGCTACATCAAACCATTTCACCTCGTAGCTAGCCCTACGAGGTATGAGAAGGCTCTCTCGGGTCAAAACTCGATGGATTTTGTCAATAGGATGAGTCGACCAATTAGGAACAAGGATTTTAGGCTAGTAAACTGATATGGGGAATTGGTTTAGAGTTTTTGGATTTTTTGGTGGCAATTGGAGGGAGTGCAATTCGGGTGCGGGGATTGAGCTCAGTTTTTGCAGGTGATTCCTTGGGGCAAGGCAGGAATCTATGCTGATGCCTTTAGTTGAAAGAGATGATCAGGGAGGAAAGGAGAAAAGCTAAAGAGGGCAAACAATGAATTTGAATCCTCTCTAGACGGCGGAAAACATAAAATTTAAACAAAATTGAAAGCTGAGCATGGCATGCATGAATTCAAAACTTTATCACTTCTTTTGTTTAAATAGCAGCAAGAGATTAAGGAATGGAACACATAAACACACTTACAATAACAGTAGGAAGCACACCATCAACATAATAATCCACAAGAATCCACAATGAAGTCTGCAAAACCCTGGCCTTCCTTTTTCCTCAAATTGCAGAAAATACAAGTCAATAATACAATAGCACTTTCTCCCTCTAGAGTCCAACCTTCCAACCTCTCAAAATGACTAAGAAAACACATAATATAGGCAATCTAACCTCTTCCCTTGCCTCTAGGGGTCGAGCTCATCCTTCTAGGAGCAGTTTGAACTAATTCCAAACTAAGCACTAGATAATAGGCAGCTCAACAACTTGCCTCTATTACTTAGCTAACTGATTCATGCATTAATTATTCACTTTTTACATCAAGGAAGCTTCTAGAAGAGTAAAGAGAGGTAAAATCTATCAAAGTGCCATGAAAATATTACATTTATCCATCATCTACAAGTAAAAATAATCAACCATAGTCAAAACAGTGTTTTTTGACCCAAAAAGTCATTTCTGGCAAAGTTTTCTCTCATGTCCGCGCCCCTTGTCTCTCGTGTCTGCGCACCTTTGCAGCATCTTTTGAGTGGGTTGCACTGGTCCAAATCAAGTGCAAGATAGCTCATTGGAAAGCTTGGCCTGTCTACTTTCCATCCCAAGTGGAATTTCTGAATTTGGAGTTGTTTTGCCCCCTCAAAAACCATTTCTCCCAAGGTCACTTTCTGCAACTCAAAAAGTGGGCAGAAAGTCATTTTTTTGATGTATTTTGAGCTTTTGGAGGCTCAAATCTCAAAATCAAACTTCTCCCAAGTACTGGTAATTTTTCTCTTGGCATGCCCTTTCCAAAAATGCCAAGTTTGCAAAATTCCGAGCAGTCCTTCAAAATGTCCGCGCGCGCGACGCGGACGCGACACGGGAAAAACCTGTAATTTTACCAAAAATTGGCAAAATGCTCCAAAATTTTCAAAATTTTCATATTTTGATGCTAGATCAATGCTGATCAGTACCATGATGAATAAAGGACGCTTCAGCCAAGATGGAGAGTGGATTTGTCCTTTTCTTCTTCCTCTTCCGGGCCTCTGACAGCTTTCTTTGGAGGATTTTGTTTCTTGCCTTAGAAACATGCAGTCTTGCCCAATAATGTGTCTTCATGTGACGTAGCAGCGCTTTGTCACGATTTGCCTTCGCCAACAATCTCTCCAAATGTGTATTCACCCTGATAAGCATAGACTCCCGATCAGCAGGCAATGGGTCACCGGGCCTCCTACGGTTCAAAGTTCGATCACTGCGGATCCTCCATAGCTCATCAAGTTATTTTTCTTCTTCTAATTGTTTGGTGCGCTGTTCTAGATAAGTGTTGGTCCATTGGGCCATTTGGAGCTTCTACTGCAACACGAGGCTTGGTGCTCTGCTCTTGGATAATATCCTTGAGCCCTGGGGTAGGAGAATCATCATCAAGATCAATAACTGGAGCACCGGACACTCTCTCCTCAACCATGGGCTGATTGCCCCTCTCTGCTACCTGTGCTGCTGAAAGAAACGAGGCCCCTTCCACCTGGTGTGGAGATAACACTCGCTGCTCTGAAGATGAAGACGAGACCCCTTCCACCTGGTGTGGAGAAAGTACTCGCCTAGCTGCTGCAAATAAGGTCCTATGACCTCTCTGATATGTACACTGTAGTGGGGGAACAAGATGTGTCAGCACCATAATCTCTGCCTGGTGAGATGGACCTCCCTCCTCATGAATAATCTGTGGCTCTGGATGTGCTCCCTCTGGCTCTGGCTGTGACCGTGAAGGCGCTGAAAAGACTTCATGAGAAATGAAGTCTGCCCATGAAATGCCCTGCTGCCTCAACTGGTGGGAAACAACAAGCTGAATGAGACCATGATGGCACAAGCTCCGCAACTGTTGTGCTGGGGTCTGTCTCTGAAAAAGAGCGGTCAACCTCTGAGTGTCGTGAGATAAATATGCTGCAATGTTCATGACTCTCACTCGGGTGAAGTGCATCAACATGCGTATATGATAAGATGATACTCGTGCGAATCTCCCCTCGCATGTGAAGTAGTGCATAATA
>APFE030809622.1:75547-142106 GCA_000404065.3 Pinus taeda
TTCAAGGGGAAACATCACGAGGGATATGTTAGGGGAAGGAACTTTACATATAGGAAAGGGAAAAATATATATAAGAAGGGAATTTTGAAGGAAACTATCACATAATGCTAAATATGTCATTCTATCTTTCCACATTTGCAAATTAATACTTTTTTAGGGAAACTTTGCAGTCAAGGGAAAGGATGATGAAAATCTTCATGATGGAGGGGAGGATATCAAGGGCATAGGAGGATAGTGCAGCATCACTTATATACAAATAATAGGCAGCTCATTTCATTTTGCTTTAGCATGTTTTTGAGGAGCATACTCTGTTTTTTATAACTTTTGGACTGGCCATTTGATGCTTTGGGAAACAGGGAGTTAGGGTATTTAATGGCAAGAGGAAGGGAGAGGGAATTGGTAACTTGGGAATTTAGGGAAAAGATTAGGTTTAGGGGGACAATGAAACCCTTTTAATAATCACTGCCAACTAGTTTGTGTAACAACAATTCATTTTAACAGGGGTAGTTTCATTTTGCATTTGTCATTGGGAATTAGGGTTTCACTGTTTGCTTTGACATTGGGATGGACATTCAATTTGCATAAGGAATTTTTCATGAAGGGAAATGCAATTGAATTAGGTTTTCATATGGGGAATATATAGGGAAAAAACAGAGTCTTAAGGATGGGGAAGAATACCATGTTAATGCAAAACCCTAATCACAACAGAACTGATCTTTTTTATAGGTATGCAGCTGTGCATTTAATGGACTTTTGTCATGACTTTAACATAGCTTGCAACCTCTGACATATACACAGCAAGATGACATTTTTCTTTATATATTTTTTTTTTAAGGCTATGCAAATAGCATTTTCACTGTTTTTTACAACTCTTGTGTGCATGCCTTGTCATCACTTTCTTTTTGTTTTTTGTTTTTACCATGTTTTCTTTTTCATTTTGTTGTGTTTTTATACATGATTTGCTGTGTGACAAAGTGTTAGGGTTTTAATCATGTAGCATGGGGAAAAGTTAAGATTTGGATGGTTAGACAGAACTAGGGTTTGATAGGATTTTAAAGGTAGGGTTTATATGTTTAATTTGCATATGAGATTAATAAAAATGACATATAAACATATGTGAATATCAATGGGAGAATGAAAGGAGGGATGTAAGGAAAAACTGCCTTGAAAACAAACAAACTGTCAAAGCATGAGCTTGCAAAACACCCATCATTCCTCCATGGATTTCTTGCATGAGATTATGATTGTAATCCTTCTTTTGAATCATCACACCACCATAAAACACATAGAGGAGACATACCTCGGCAAATATAGGTGAACTTGAAGAAGGTTTGCTAATTAAATGAATTTTTATGCCCTGAAAACCGCGCGCTGCCCAGATGTCCGCGCACTGCCCAGGTAACCGCGCGCGTGTAAATTTCTTTGTAAATTTTGCTCTCTCAGAGCCGCGCACCGCCCAGGTAACCGCGCACCTCTCCCAGATGTCCGCGCGCACTAAAATTGTTGAATGCTGCCCGAAATCCTCTTCTTTGTCTTTAGACTTGTAAATTCTTGCTCCCAAATGCACAATGAGAATTTTTAAAGAGGAAATTTACCTTTATAATGCTTTCATAAATAAAATTTAACTCAAAAACCCACTTTATAATGTTTATATTTTGACATTCCTTTTTAACACTGTTTTGGAGTCATTTAGTCCTGAAATGAGCTCTTTTAATGCGATTGACTTTGTTCTTTTTGCAGGTTGACCATCTGATGGACTGTAGAGAAGGAACCAGGGTTGTTGCCGGCACTTTTGCAACCTTCTAAGAATTTCTTTATTTTTTTACAAATTTGTCATGATCCTTGGACGTAAAAACAGGGTTTTTAAATCCAAGGCATAAAATGATCTGTAGCTGATGAAAGTAACAATGAAACACATGTACATACCTCCCTCTGGCTTGCTGGGCACTCACTGACCTTGACTCGTGACCTTGACATAATTTTGACTCAAAACCCTAGACCTAAGACCATGGGATCTCAAGACAAAATAACGACAAGTATGACTCAATTACATTGTAGTATGACCTCATCCAGCAAAGCCAAGAAGGGAAAAGAAACTAGCTCCTCCATTCAGTGTTATGGCATGCCTAGCGGGATGCAAAATTGACACTGATGAGACACCTAACCATGCATATGCAAAGAGCAATTGATCACTGATGGAGGGCTTAAGACTGACACTAACACCTTCTATACCATAACTCACTTGGATTTATCTCATCATGTACTAGTGCTTGATCTAGTTGACTTTCAAGTCTATACAACCTTCCAACAAGATTCCAAATAACCCTAGCATCACCTATACTAGAACCCTTGGACCAAACAAGTACTTTGTCATCCAAAAAAGCAACTATATCTCCTTTATCTTCCAAACAAGAAACAAAGAAGATATTTTTTTTTAAACCTGGTACATAAAGAACATTGCTGAGATGTACACTATTACTAGATTCCAGCTCTATGGATTCCTTTCCAACTCCTTTGATTGCAATAACTATGGTTTTCTCCAAGTTCAACGCTTTGAGACAACTTATTTTCTATCATGCTTGAAATATTCCCATGCTCTTCAGTCATGTGCCTTTATGCTCCACTATCTACCAGGCACACGTCATCATCACCTACAAAGGAACCTGTCAAAGTAGAATAGTAAAATAAATCCTTATCACCTTTGGTCTTCTTTGGTTTTTCATCTTCAACATTTGTTGAAGAAGCATGTTGTTCCCTTTTCTCTTCTTGTTATTGGCCATATTAGGACAATCTCTCTTGAAATTTCCATATTCTTGACAACGATAACATTGGATCTTTGATAAGTCTTTCTTCTTCTTAGAGGAAGAAGATCCCTTTCGTCACTTCTTTTGTTGAGGTCCAAATTTCTTCTTTCCCTTGTTCTTGAAGCGAGCTGCAAGGGCTTGAAATTCCTCATCTTGACGATCTTTGGTTATCAATCTTGATTCTTCTTGAGAACAAGATGTCCATAGTTGTTCAAATGTAGGAGCTTCCTTCCAATTTCTTATACCGGCTACAAAAGCATCCCATGATCTGGGAAAACCATCATCACTAGTTCTTGGTTAGGAATGGATTCACCAATTTCTTGAATCTTATCTCTTATTTGATAAGTTATTACAAATTAAGAAGTCACAGTGTCTTCATCAGTCATCCTTTTATTTCGATGTTCATTCTTCAAGCTCATTGATTGACCAACATTCTTGATAATGTAGAGATTTGTTAGGGCATCATACATATTTTTTGAAGTATCAAGCTTTTCAATGTAGGGAACCAAATGATCAATAATGGAGTCCACTATAAGGCGCATAATAGTGATGTCATCCTCCTTGATTTTTTTTTTCCCATTTTATCGGTTGGTTCAATAACCTTTCCTGTCAAAATGTCCAAAACTTTGTTCTTGGCAAGAAGAATATCTATTCTAAATTTCTAGGCTCTAAAGTTTGATGCTCCCTCTAACTTGTTTTCAAATTTCATAGAAGAAGCAATAGAAACCAACTGACAAGAAGGAATTTGAATAAGATGTTCTCTAGCATTTTGTTAAGGTGATCTCAATGTTCCTTCCGTCATCCACCAAAGCTCTGATACCATGTTGATTTTTCTTAGTGCAATTAGGGTTAGCACAATATTTATGAAATTATGATAATTAATTTTGATGTAGATCTTATTTTAACTTATTCTAATATATCATTCAACAATTGTACTTTAGAAGTTCAACCATAAAGAACAATAGAATAGTAGAGATCACAACATACAAAATAAGACAATATTTACTCGCGGAAAACCCACAAAAGGGAAAAACCCATCAACCTTTTTCAATAGAGAAATTCTTCTTGTTCAATGAGAGACGCACCTAGACGTACATTCAAACCTAATCTTCTCCTCTAAGTCAAGTCACCCAATCTGATCCAACAATTTGTTCTACATTTCTGACCCATAATTTCAGCCCTACAACAGTTGCCTTAGAAAAATACAAACCACAGAGAGAATAACCAATCTACACATGCAAGTTGCAAGAGAGATAGGAGAGAGAGAATTCATCCTTCTATGTGTCTTATTCATCCTTCTTGTCCTTCACTGGCTTGCCCATAAACTATCTTGTGTGTGAGAGATCGAATAACCAAGTGGAGGAGTAGGTGTTACCTTTATATAGTGATATGTCTAGGTCAAATGGGTGTCTTTTGGAGCCAGGGCCGACTTGACTTAGGGTGAAGCCGAATTGTCACTTTTGGAGCCAAAAATTACATTTCAAAAATTCAAATTTTGATCTTTAAAAAGTATGAATGAGACTTTGACTCAAAATAATTTTTTTCTTTGACTCAAGCATTTATAAATATGCTTTACAATGATAAATACAAATACATTAAGTGACCCAATATACATTATGAAGACTGACTGTAGTTACAAATCCAATGCCTCTGTTATATCTCTTTTGCAACTCGCTCTGCATGTCTATATACATCTTTGGTCCATTGAACTTGTTCACACTCACTTGATGGAGTCAACTCTAACCACCTTGATAGGATCCATGATTGCTTGGTCCACATTTGTTTGATTCCTTTAACTTTAATAATTTTATCATTCTTTTGTAGACTTGGCAAATTCCAACAAAATTGCTCGGTCCTCTGCTTTTCAGTTCTTTCTTTTCCGCTATTATCTTCCTACCAAATAGACCAAACTATTTTTTGGCTTGCACTAGTTGTTTTCTGCAACCATATTATGATGACCCCAGAAAAATGAAGGACCCAAAAAACCCCAACCACATTCTATTGACTCACCCTTGAGTCAATCTTGTGCTTGCTCGCTTGGTCCTTCCTTTTGTTGCTTTGTTGATGTTTTCCTTCACTAGTTCAAATGTATCTCCTTCATATGAAAAACCCAACTTTGGAATAATCTCCAAAACATTTTAGCGGAAACAAATATACTTGTCCAAGTAATCTTTGCATGTTCAAAGTAGAAGCCTTGTTAAGAAAGTGTTGGGTTGTCTCAGTATTGGGATTTCAAGTTGAGCAATGAGCAATTCATTATCAAAATTAATATTGAGCTCAAACAACTTTGTCCTGGACAGTGGGTCTGAGGTCGCAAATCACTTGTTTGGCTTTATATGATTCATCCTCTAGTGTAGTAATCTCGGCATCCTTATAGGATATCTTCTAAAATATTATATTCTTCTTCTCTGGATCAATAATGGTGAGACCCTAATCTAAGAGTTGTTTAACTTCTTTTCGCAATTGGTAGACCGACTGGATGCACTTGGCGAGAAGACCAGACCAGTCGTGTACCTGCCTAAACATTATTTGGGAAGCATTTGTATATCGTTGAAGTTGGGTGTGAAAAATTGTGCGTTGTTCTACAAACTAGTCAATATTCTGAATGTACTCTGCACTGGGATCCAGAAGGTGCTCTCGCAACTCAATAATGTTTCTCTACAAATATTTGTTCTCAGTTAAGAGAAGAGTCCAAGCACCATTGAGCAACTCTAAACATCATATAGGTTCATGGTTTAAAATATATTCTGATAGCATAGGGCTATCATATGATAATGTTGGCCATATCTGAATGATCTTGGCCTAGAAGTCAACAACTTTTTTCTCGACTTTGTATCTTTGTTGCTGTATTCAATCTATTTCCTTTGTAACTTGTGAGAGTTGTTTTTGTAGTGTGTTCGATTCGTGTAGAAGTTGAGCGATAGTCTGTTATTTTTGCTCTTGAACCCATGTAATCTCATACCTCTTCAAGTCTATTGAAACCATTCACTCTTCCTGTTGTAAATAAGAAGCTCGAATAAATTGGAAAAGTTGGCTAACGGACCAATGTTTAAGGTCTCCTGGAGACAAAGTATCAGCTAAAGGTATCTTGATCTGTAGAGGTTAACCACTTGCAATTGATATGTATGACTGATCCTATTATGACTACTCTATAGGTTCCTTTTTCCCTTGCTAAATAGGTGGCTCACATATTTATGCTTCCTTGGCGAAGGATGAAATTGGTGGCAGAAGCGGAAGCAAAAGATTGGGAGGGGTTAAAGAGCTAGTGGGATGAAAAGGGGAGAGAATAGTGCGATATTCAATGGAATGTGTGGAAGGGGTGCCTAAATCAGTGTAGGGAGGAACACTATTTGGTAGCGAAGAAATGATTTGTGGTTGGCTTGTGAGGGAATGGTAGTTGGAAGTGCTTAGTCCTCAATTATGGTAGGCAAAATAGTGACAAGGGGCTCATCATCGTTCACATTGATGAGTTTAGACAGGTCTATCCCAGCTACCTTTGCAGAAGTTATAAGAGAAGGAATAATGACTATATAGGAAACTATAGGAGGATTGGGAATAGTTTCCTCTGGAAGAATAGGAGGTTGAAA
Source organism: Pinus taeda (assembly GCA_000404065.3). Lineage (NCBI taxonomy): Eukaryota > Viridiplantae > Streptophyta > Pinopsida > Pinales > Pinaceae > Pinus > Pinus taeda. Next base: position 81,939 of record APFE030809622.1, read on the forward strand.
TGGATTTTCTTGTAATGGAATTACATTACAGACTTGAGCAGTGGTGGAGGGTGCAGTTGTAGTAGGAGTGGATGAAGAGCTAGGAGGTGGAATCATACGAGAACAAAGCTTTTTGATAAGGGGTTGATGATCTTTAGGGTCAAAAGCAAAATATGGACGTGAAGTCTATTGTTTGTGAGAGGAAGAAAATGCAACAATTGGCGGATTTTGGTGCGTAATGCCATTGAAAGTTTAGTAGATCCTGATTGGTCACTATAGTTTTTAGATACCAAACCAACTCATTACCTCCTTATGTAAAGCTTCTTCTAACAAATAATAAGGCAAAAATCAGGTACGAAAATTATCTTTGTGTTGTGGCCATAACCCCCAATAGATTTTTGAAAATATATGGGGACCATTTTTTATTTTGGTCGATGTTACTCTTTCTTTGCATTAGGTTTTGATTATTTGCTCCCTTCTTTATTGACGTTTGGGTGACTCATTATTTCTCTAGTCTTTATTGCTTGACTTTGGGACTTTTTTAAAGGTCAATCATGCCTTGGTTGTTGCAATTATCGCTTTGCTTTCTAGATAGTTATTTTTTGTGTTTATGACGACATCCTCTTAGTGATCACATGAAGGTAATGTGACACCTTCGGTTGCCACATCACCCCATATTTCACGTTTGGTCACATCAATTATTGTCCCCTCCACTTAGTTTAAATAATTATTTTAAATTATTTGTAAATAATAACAAATACACACAAAACAAAATATTTGAAGAAACTTTATAGTTCGTGTAAATAAAATCATTTTGTAATTTTTTGTTGTTGGAATTTTATGTATTTAACAAAATATTTATGTAAAAGCTACAAAACATATTGTAAATATGATAAGTCTTGTGGTTATGTCACATATATTACATGTATTTTTTTTTTTTGGTGGTGGATCTTATCCTCAGGTTTGTTAAACGAAAAGTATGAAGCTATGAAGCTCTTAAACCCATGATTTTTAATAAATCCAAATCTCAACATTTAATATGAACTATAAAAGGAATTGCAAGGGTTTGTGAGCTCATATGAATTTCTTCTCTACGCAAATGTTTTTGGAGTCGTCTACCGAGGTGGAGGAATTGCCCGAACGGTCAAAAGTGGTTGGAATTTGGGCCAAAAAAATTCAAATTTCTTTGTAGAGGCAGTGTTTAAATCGTGTTTTTGATGATGGAAATGGATTCAACACCATCAAAAATGTCTAAGACACCTAAAATTTTGAAGTTTAACAACTATAATTTAGATTTACAAAAATCCTTACCAAATTTTCTCTAAATATGACCAAAATTTCCATAACTTTCCGAGCAATTCCTCCAACTAATTAGACTATGGAAATGTTTTTCATTCACTGTTTGGTTCACCTCGCAATGACCTATGCTCAGTGATTTCACCTAAGAATGTCGCCATACATGCCATCGCTCCGTATGTAAGTATTATATTGCGCCATCCACTTTTAATGGGTTGGTGACACCTTATCTACATCTTTTCTCGTCGGCCTTGTCACCTTCTCCATTTTTATTAAAATAATATCTAACATCAGCAAGTCATTCACTATTACACCCAACCTATCGGTACTATGATGGTAGGGAGATAAAGTGTTTTGGCTCTCAAAGAATATTTGTTCAGAATTTTTGTAAACAATTTTTTCTTTAGCAGCTTATGTTGCTCATGCACCATATTTTGTAATGAAGTTTTGGTACTCTTTTAAGAAATTTTCATTTCTCTGCACTTTTTTTTTTCCTTGGTATGAAATGTAAATTAATCTTTGCTGCTAGAATTTCTCTCGTCGATTTTAATTTCTATTATTATAAATAGAATAAATAGTGTATTGTGAATTTTTGTTATTTTTATTGTTTTATGATATTGAAGCTTTGTAGGGGCTATTTTTGAAAGGCAGAGTATAATTGAAATTAATATGAATTTATTGAGAATTTTTTTTTGTAAGCTTGATATATCTTTCTATTTTCATTAATATAAAAACAAGTTACATCCACATAACCGATAGTTAGGTGGCTTCAACTTGTCCTGAGGGAAAACAAGTCTATTGGCCACCTAACAACGTGATATGCCATCCAATAACAACAAATAATTAGTCTTCAAACCAAGATAGATAAGTCTTAGGTCTTGGCCTTGCCTAGATACCATTTTTCTATAAACAAAAGGAGCAACATTTTGGAAATTAAAAGCTTTCCGTATACAAAAGACAACAAAAAATTGAGAGACCAGCTAACATATTACTCTTCTCCCTTCGCAGACACAGACTCCACCAGAGTCGGGTCCTTAGTATTGGAGCCCAGACACTGTCTGTGAGAGAATGTAAGGGAGGTGATCTTCAATTCGACGAAGGCAACCATCCTTTTTCTATATCTGAAACTAGAGCTTCTGAAAATCCTGTTCATAATTAGGGAAGTCCGGCTCCACTATTTCCATGCTGACCGAGACCTGTTCTAAGGCCTTTCCTAATAAACTCTTTTTGGACTAGTACAGTTACATGGTCTGTTTGAACTGAGTAACACAACCGCAAATCTGCCCAAGGTTTGACACCATAGCCCACTAATCCTCCACCTCAATTTCCATCGAACCAACCTACTGGTTCAAATCTGCTTCCCATTCCTCAATTAGCTACCGGATTTCCTAGCTCATTCCTTCACGGTATGCTGTGGCCGCATCATTTATGATGCTGGCAATAAGTTTGTGACCCCTCGATTTCCTCCCAGAGGAGCTGGGCTGCTCTGCCTTTACTGGCCCCCTGGTTTTCCTGCCATGGCCTCTTGTAATCGCCGTTCAAGCCATTGCCATGTGCTTGGAGTGGGCAGTGGAGACAAGGGTAGGCAAAATTTCTTTCACAGGTGGTAGCATGAGCCCAGAATCTTCCCGCTTCCAGGTGACACTACCATCTCGTACACCTACCAATGGAGAAGCATGAAACGATGATTTCCAATACATAATTTGAGGGACTTCCTCCCTTCTCTTCTAATGCATGCCATCCTTACCATTTGACCCAAACAGAGAAACAACCTCCTCATCTTAGAACCCATTATAACAGTTAGAAAAAGGTTTGAAGAAAACCACGAGGCTTACACCATAAGAACCAACCCAGTACCCAGACCATCACAAAGCCACATTTGTAAGCCCGAAAGGACTCCCACTGGGGCGAAGGTCATGGCAAATGGTCCTATCACAAACAGTTTGTCTCCAGAACAAACAGAGAAATACCCTTGACCCTTTCCTGGAAGATACAATAAGATAAAACCCAAGGGTGGTGCGGTTGACAATCCCTCCCCAAGCCCCAGTGGTGCCAGGCCAAACCATAAGGAAGTCCCATGGGCCAACTATTGATATACAAACCCCATATAACCCCATCCTATATAAGAGAATTCCAAACTGAATAGGCACAGAGATAATGCCAGGCAAAAGGAATTGTTGCAACAGAAGGACATATGCATGCAACTTCATGGACCCTCTCTTCCTCACAAACCCCAACAAAACGACACTAGGTCATCCCAAATCCCTTAAATAGATAAGATTATGCATGGAGGAGAAAAGGGATTGACAGGTCACATACCAGATTACCCTAACCCGGAGAATATTAGCCTGCCACCTTGCTTGGAGCTGCGTTGTTCTACTGAGAGCTACACCACCCTTTCTCACTCCTTTACTATGAACAAAACACTTACCGACTTCTTTCTCAAAGTGTTTAACAGAATTTCAAGCCGAAGACTCATTGCCACTTCCACCTCCTACGGGAGTATTTACCATTTGCATGCATGGAGCCACAACACCAATCACTTCACAAATGTGGTGGGTGGTGGGTTTGTACCAGAAGGCCCTTGTCATAAAACAATCATGATGGGATTGTCGTCCAATGCACACCGTGATGGGGGGGTTTGATAAATGTTTTGGAGATTTTGTAAGCTATGTCTCCTGCCTTGATCCAATATCTCTTTCAGGGAGTTAAATCTACCTTCTATGGAGTGAGTTAGCCAATTCAATTTGAGAGGGTAGCTTCGATGCAAGCAACCCCAATTTTCGAGGAAATCAGCTGCTCTATTTCCATCTCTTCTGACATGGTTAGAGATGATATAGTCAAACTTTTGGAGAATTTCTCCTATCTCTTGCACCATTCTAACAGTTCTCTAGCTATGGCTAATCTTATCCCATTTAGCTCCGTCACTCCATTTTTTAACTATGTTAATTACTAGACTGGAATCTCCTTCCACCATCATAATCTTGTATCCCAATTTAATAACCATGAGAAGCCCTTGTCAAACTACTGCAAATTATACTTCATTGTTACTTGCATAGCCACAGTGGTCAGCATTTATTAGACGAACATTCACCCCATAGTCGCGAAAGCCCTCCCAAGCCCGCAGGACTCGGGTTTCCTTTTGAGGCTCCATCAAAGTTCAACTTGATGAACCCCTCTGGGGGTGCCATGAAGTGCTTCCTTGAGATCACACTACTTGTGATAAGTCTCCAGGAGTTTGGGGCGATCATTGAAGGAAAAAGGTTGAGACGATGAAGGATTCTAGCCTCTTGGGGAGAAACTTGCCAGTCATCTGGATGCCATTCCTTCGCCAAGATTTTTTCCTGGATATGCTGGATGATCCCTTCCCATACTGCTTCCTATGGTATATGGTTATTCTTAAAAATTTTGTGGTTCCTTTCTTTCCATATAGCCCAAAGAGTTGCACCTAGGACTAGTCCCCAAGCCTGGTTGAGGACCGAGCTAGAGAATAGGCCTATGCACCATAAAAGGATGGTTTCTCTAATGCTCTAGTGGTCTCTATCCATTCTTCCAAAGAGATCTTCCACCTAGCGCCATTTTTGAACTGCAAAAGAATAAGAGTTTAACAAGTGTTCTAGATCCTCATTGTGATGACCACAAAGAATACAATACACGGGTCCATAGGTACCCCTTTTTTGTAATTGATCCCAGGTGAGTATTCTACCACTGCAAACTAGCCAAAGAAAGTAGGTAACTTTCGACCACCACCCTCCTTTCCAGATCTTCTTCCAAATGGGATGGTGATGCCCCTGCTCCCATCCTTCTTGTAGACTATAATCCCTTAAAGGTGAAGATGCCCTTTGTTGTATATCCCCATCGAAGAATGTATGGTCCATTTTGGACAGAGAGCTTCCTGGATTATAACTCTCTGTCCAGCTGTTTCCATTAGTCTGATTCAGGGGCCAGAGGCCAATCCCGATGTTCCTTCCATTTCCTCCATCCATCATTAGTCACAACATCTTTCCGATACTAATCCACCATGTAGAAGTTCCTACCAGCAGTGTACAGAAAAAGGTCACTCAGATCATGTCTCCCGAATAGTTTTTCTCTCTTCTGCCATGAGTTCTCCCAGAACAATTTTTTTTTTCCCATTTCTAATCTCCCAAAAAACATGTTGCTGGATGAGTTCCCTATTCTGGACTGCCAGGTTCCATATTGCTGATCCTTTGGGAGGGTCACGATATTGGAGGATATCTTTAGTATGAGTTGGCATGCCATATTTCTGGGTCCAGATTTGTTTCCAAAGGTCGAATCCTCCTCTTATCCACTGCCACCAAAGTTTGGCTCCCATAATTTAATTCAAAATGTAGGGTTCCCAGAGACCCAGTCCCCCTTCCATCTTAGGCTTTGTTAGGTTGGGACATGAGACTAATGCCCATTTCTTCACCTGCTTAGCTCCTCCCCATAAGAACTTTTTAAAGGTTTCCACCATCTTTGCACAAGAGGTTTTAGGGGTTGCCATTCTCGAGAGATGGTAGATCGGTATGGATTGAAGAACAACTTTAAGAAGGACGGTGCAACCAACAAGATTTAGGAATCTGAAGGACCAGTTGCTGAGCTTCAATTTTATTTTTTGAAGCAAATATTTCCAACAAGAGGTTTTTAAGGAGTTCAAAGATAGAGGCATTTCAAGATACTTGGGGGGAGAGAACTGATGCCAAAACCCAGCACCTGCGCCAGGAAGGTCTAGATGTTCATCGGGGTATTGAAAAAAAAGATGTAGGATTTATCATTCTCCCTAATGCATCCATAAAGTCTTTGAGGATGTCTTTTATGCACTGAGATTCACGGAGAGATACATGACATAAAAACATAATGTCATCCATGAATTTCTAGTGTGCAATACGAATGTCATTACCCCACAATCTCAGAACACTGATTTGCGAAGCACTAGCTTATGAATTTAGATAATTGCCCAGGCCTTCAACCGCCAGGATGAAAAGGAAAGGAGAGATAGGATCACCTTGTCTCAAACCTTGCGAAGGGTTAAAGGTTCTAGTGGGGGAGCCATTGAGCAAGATGGAATACAAAAGGGAGGAAACCATGGCAAGGACCCAATTAATCCATCTCTGATCAAAAGCATAAGACTTGAGGATGCCAGTGAGGAAATCCCAAATTAGATGATCATAAGATTTGGAAATATCCAGTTTGATCATCATTTTAGGGATTTTACGATGCTTTACGGAGTGTACAATCTATTGGGAAGTGACAAAGTCATTAAGGATTTGGCATCTTTCAACAAAACCTATTTAATCTGGGGAGATAAGGATCAGGAGTAGCGGCTTGAGGCATTTGACAATTACTGTGGCTATGATCTTGTACATGACGTTGCAGAGGGAAATAGGTCTAAACCCTTGGGGGTCTTCAGACTTAGAATTTTTAGGAATTAAAGTAATGAAAGTAGCATTTAGACCCGAACATACTTTTTGGTTGCGTCAAGATTTCTCCACCACTTCCAAGATATCCTGCCTGTGAAGCTCCGAGCCGCTTGGAAAAATTCCACTACAAAGCCATTTAGACCAGGGGCTTTATTTTTTGCCATGCCTTTGACCACCTCCTCAATTTCTTCCAATGTGACTGCCCTCATAAGGGCAAGGTTCTGATCCATCAAGATAAGATGTGGGATGTTTCGAGTAATTCTCTGAATGGCCTCCGGCCTATCCTGAGCTAGTTCAGAGAGGAGGGATTGGAAGTGGTTAACTACTAACTCCTCCATTTCCTCATGCTAGACCAATCTATTCCTTGCTTTGTCCTTTAGTGAATAGATCATGTTGTGTTGGCGGTGTTGAATCAAAGCTTTGTGGAAGAACCACATATTGTGTTCTCCTTCACGACGCCATCTAACATGGGGTTTCTGCTTCCATAATATCTCTTCTTGTTTCCTTCTTTCCTCTAGCTAGTCGATTAGCCACCCTTCCTCTTCCACTAGGTCTTCAAATTTATCCTGATTGATAATATTCCGTTGAAGATCCTACATTTTGTTGGTCAGCTGATGTTGGTCATTCAAGATGTGCCCGAACTCTTCCTGGTTCCATTTCTTGATCTTTTTCTTGAGCTCCTTTAGCTTCAGTTGGAAGGTATACATGTGGTTTCTTCCTTTCTCTTCACTTTCTATCCACCATCCTTCCACTTTATTCATGAAATTGGGATTCCTTAGCCATAAATATTCAAATCTAAAGGGATGGTTCTTGGTTCCAGTTTTTAGATGAATCTCTAGTCGAATTGGCCAGTGGTCTGATCCCATGCACGAGAGGATAGAAGCCTCAAGGAAAATATCCCGGCTAATCACCTTCTCTAAAGTTAGGAACCAATCCAAGTGTGATGCAATATGGTGTACTCCCCCTCTTGTTATTCCAGGTATAGAATCCATTGTTCGTTGGCCAATCCACAAGGTGCAAGTCAGTGATTAGTCGTTGAATGCTTCCATGTCTTCCTCTATTCATCAGATTCCCCCTTTATTCTTGTCCAACGATGAGATCATGTTAAAGTCCCCACCTACTATCCATAGATCTTCTGGATACAATTTTCTCAATTTTGCAAGGTTTTGTAGGAAAACCCCTTTTTCTCCTTTAATGTGGGTCCATAGACTCTTGACAAAAGAACCCACTCTCTGGATCCAATGTGGTGGAATTTTTCGGAGAGGATTCTTGGGAAGCTAACCTAGTCCTCGAAGATTATTTCTGCAAGGTTCTAGAGGATAGAGAGGCCACCAACACTACCCCTGGCATCCTGGGCAACTACATCGTACTGTGGCTTGAAGCCTTGCATAATTTCCTTTTGCTTTGTTTCTGAGATATTAGTTTCTTGGTTCACCATCATACTTGGTTTATCCATTTTGAGCTTGTCCTTCAGATATCTTTGTTTACCTCTACTATTGAGGCCTCTTACATTCTAGGATGTAATGATCATTTAGGAGGTTTGTTAAGTTGGTGGAACATTGCCGACAATGGTACCACCCTTCTTGAATTCACTAGAATTTCATCTACCATCTATATGGACTCATTCAGATTCTTTCTCCCACGTTTTTTTCCTCCTTTTCCTTGAGATCCCTATTCTGCACCTTGGCTTGTTTGAGATCCTAGTTATTCAGGTTGATTTAGAGTGGCCATGCCTTACTTAGATTTATATTGTTGGAAGGTTTTCTTATATAGTTGTTCCTGATCCTCCGATATGAATCGTTCGTCCAAATGCCTCCATTCATTCAACAGTCATCGCATGATCTATTCCTCTATGCTTAGATCCTCCTTTTTGCTACCGATCTCCATGTTGGCCTAATCTATTGGTTGCCTAGTGACTTCTTTGTCTTGTGGTTCCTCCTTATCCTTTCTCTTTGTATTATTCCCTCCTTTCTGTGGGGTTGGGTGATTTTCAGGTCCTACAGACATAATTTGGACTTCCGTGACATCTTCCTCGCCCTGAAGGATGTCATATCTGTTGCCATTTTACAGGCCTTTGCTTGGTGGCATCTGGAGCGAGGTTTGTGAGTTCTTCTGATTCTATTTTTTCCTTTAGACTTCCTGAAATCCATCCATATCCTCTCTCAATTTGGTCTGGCTATTGGTGTTATGAGTCTCTTGGTTTCAGACTGGTTCAACAGGCAGTCACGAAACAAATGCCCATACTCATGGCATCTACAACATCTGAAGGGAATATGTTCATAGTCAAGGGGTCATTTCCAAACCTCGTCATGATACTCTAACTCAATGAATTCAGGTAGAGGCTCCATTATATTCATGTATACATAGATCCTGGCATAAGAGGTGTACCTTCCCTACCGCGGGAGTTTGCAACCTTAACAAAACTTCGAATGGAATTCCCAATTCCATCCAGTATGTTCAGATCCCAGAAATCTACCAGTAGGCCAAACAATCTAACCAAAATTGGTGCTTCAAGGAGTTTCTCTTGGTCAGGGTTATAACACTCTCCCCAGTGCCACATGAATATATCCCCATTGTTGAAGAAGTAAGGCCCATTTTTGAAAACCCTTTCCATATCCTTGAGGCTAGTGAAAATTATTGTGAAGAAGCATTTAGCCCAAACTTCAGCTCTATATGGAATTTTGGTTTCCATTTGTACTATAACCACTTTACTCGGTCCTTCTCAGTGGGCCATACTTCGACAAACTTACAGATTAATGCATGATATTTCATGTACTTGTTGTAGGTCTCCAATTTGTTGTTGGTATTGCGAGTCTTGGTTTTTTAGTCGCCCGCGGGAGGCACTAACCTCACATGCAAACTTGCCACTAGGTGCCAAGAACCGAGGGACCTTTCCCATGTCTGCTCTGGTTACCAGTAGTCACCACGCCTTGGGTACTTGCTTCTTCAGCCACAATATTACGGTAGGAGGGGATCTTTCCCCTCCCAACAAGTACACTCATTCGTTATGCCGATGCGTCAATATGTAGCATGTGCAGGTGGGTGAAAGTGCCACAGTCGTGAATCTATTGCAGAGAGGTCAGGGTTTTTGTTCAGAAACCCTAGCAGAGAGTGTATTTCATCCTTACCATGAATTCATTGAGATTGGAATGTAGTGAAAAATAATTTTTTATTGTTCAATTACAAACTTGTTTTACATTCATTTACATTCCCTGAAATGAACTTTTCTTTTAACTAATGCAAATTATTTAACGAATTCTGTTTAAATGAGTCCAGGAATGTAAGTGAAATTGCTTTAATAACTTTTTATGAAAGCAAATTTATTTGCATAAATGCATTGATCTTTTGTAGGTTTCAAAATATTTTAGAATGTACAACTGAACATTAATTCTGGGTTTAATCATAACAACAATCCTTTCCCCTGTTTAGTTAATATTCTCTTGAATTGGGAGAAGGATATCCTGTTCTAATTCAAGATAGGATTATTTGATTTTTTGCATTTTAGAATTGTTTTGCATCTGCATTTTAGCTTTGCATAAATCCCTGTTTCAAAGAGGCCAAAATTCATTAAATTTTGGTTTGATCAACCTTCAATTCGATCAAACGTTTGTGTTGATCTTAGTCTTTAATTTACTTCATTAAAGGATCAATATAAAGGTAATGTGATTTATTGTATATTTTGTATATGCTTTTGTTCCTTTAATTTACGATTGTTTAACTTAGATCCTTGTATAGTTTTACAATTTATTTTCTTTGTAGTATTTAACTACATAATCGACTTTAACAATCTAGTTGGAATTAACATTTAATTATTTATTAGTTTATCATAGGTTATATTAGATCTATTTAACATTAGGTAATATTAGCATAATTTTACTTAGGATATGATAACGTTAGAAACTTAACATAGATTAATATTTGACATATTCATGTAGGTATAATATAGAAGACATATAGTAATATAGATTAATAACTAACCTAACCATAGTATTAGAGAAGTATTGACATATAAACATAATTCTGTGTTAGGACTAACCATTACTATTAACTTTGACATACTAACACATAGGTTAGGATAAGTAGGATAAGGTTAGAATAACACTAACATTAGGTTAACACGACCTTTAGATGAATCTTAGGTGACAGGGTAACTGGACCCATAACCAGTCGGAACCACCAGCTTCAATGGAAAAGGGTCGAATTGGGGCCCCGACCGGGTGGTCTCCCCTAATGTTAATGGAGGACATTTTTTCTCATCAACACCTTCTTAGTATCCTTAGGTCACACATAACAGTTGTTGTGGTCGATGCTGAACCATATTTGATAGGTGTGCATATCTAACAAAGGTTATGGAACTCACATGATCTAAGTAGCCTCAATCATCTAGTTGTACCATGCGCCAAAGGAAAACTCATTGAAATAAATGTTATTGGAGTTGGACAGTGTATTCCAAGGCTCGTAGGCTAGGGTGAGATCCTTATGGTTTAAAGGAACATGAAAAAGACGACCAACCCAGGTTGACACTTAAGCATAGCAAGAGAAACAATGAGCTATCCATAAATGAAATAGCCCCCTTTTGGTCGGCTCTTCGCAAGCATGGAAGAATTCATCTAACAAGTAATTAAACCAATTTAGCTGAGCCTTGAACGTAAAACTCGGTGATGGAAATTGTATCCAACGTGGATTCACCCTTAGTGTAATGTAAAGTGACCTTTCCAACCATCAAATGGCATGCAAACTTAAATTGTGGATAGTTACTTGGATCAATTACAGGTTCTCATCCATTTCATTTGGTTCCATACTTCTGATAATATTAGTTGATCCGATCATTTTTTTGTGCTTGGACCCTCATTGAAATGTTGTTGAGACATCATGTCCATTCATTGATAGTCCCATAAACTTGTGGATGTCATGCATATGAATTTGGTACTCCTTGCTAAGCCATAAGGAGCCATTTTGGATCCTACTGATGAGGAACTTTGTACATTGTGCAATCTCGTCGGTGGTACTGAAAAAAATCAAGTCACACAAGACAAGTAGAGTGAATTCCCACAGTTTCTCAAATGTAGGCTTGACCTTAGGGATAATAGTTCTAGACATAGTGGGTCAGATATCTAAATAATCATCAAGTCTCATGATCCACGAGGATCTCGTCAGATCAATTGTATAGGTGTTCAAGTGTCAGCGTCAGTGTTCATTATCATCGTCAATCGAGTTCGGTGTCGTCAGCTTCGATAATGTTGGTTATGGATGAGGTTGTTCAGGTAATATGGTTTTCATGGCATTCAATTAAATGGGTTTGTACCTGGCTGTCGACTTGTGTTCATTGACAGTTCCGCCAGGATTTGGTCAACGACATGTGTTTTGTCGTTCGCCTTTGTAGGATTTGGTGTTGACATGGGTTGTGTCGTCCATTGCGGAGGTTCGATGTGTCATCAGGGTTGTTGTTGAAAAGGTAGCTAATGTCGATGATGTATATGGATTTATGTCACATTGCGATAATATGTTGAACATGGGTTTTGTGAAAAAAATGTAATCCTAAACCTAAGTTTGCAACCCTAATACATTACAAATGTATTAAAACCAAAACACATTAAATAAACCTAATCCTAAAGTCCTAAACACCAAAACTATGTTAAACCTATGCCTATTACATATAAAAACTAATCTTAATTGCAAAACCTAAGCTATACCAACTCTCGGCCTATGTAATTGCAAACAAAAACATTATGAAACAATATAATTAAAATACACAGGCCCTAAACCATCACCCTAACCGCAGCGGAACTGTGAAGGGGACAGGGCACATGTGACAGGGGCATTGATAGACCCTCGAGGTTTGTAACCACAGTTAGTTGACCGCGTCAGGGTTTTCTTCGCAGCTTTGACATGTGAACGTAGTGAAACCGTCAGAGTTAACAGGGTTAGGTGGTAACTGCTGGGACTTCGGAATTGCAGCAGGGGTGGACACATGCAACCGTTAGTGCGAGGGTAGTCGGAACCGCTAGGGCAGACCGCAGAGGTGGCAGCCTGTGATTATACCACGGCTGGTCACACGCAACCGCCAACCTCCTCCACCCGGTTAGTTGACCACCTGCGGTTCTGAGTTAATACAATGTTTATTTTTGGGTTTTAAATGGTTTGTTCGTTGAAACTAATTCGACCACCTTAGGAACCTAGCCTAGGTGTCATGCAACAGCAAGACCGATTTCTAAAACACATCCTAAAGTAACCAATTCGTCCTGAAATCAACCCAAGTTGGTTTTGATGCATCTATAGGCCTATAAGAGGTGGATTTCATTCTTTGATCATGAGGAGGGTAGTTTTGGTTTTTGTATGCAGATTCTGGAGGTTATAGGCAATTTTGTTTTCAGAGTTACAGGAGTATGTGAAGTCGGAATTGGGAACCGTGATAGGTGTTGGAAAGCTAGTTCAGAGTGTTATCTAATGACAATGATCATAAGTGTTGTGTGCACATTCAAACTGATAAAATATCTATGTAATCAACTCCTTCTTTTCATTCCTAGTAAAAACGGTCGCCCATCTTGAAAGCGGACCCGAAGACGTAGTCCATCAGAGACGAGCTCCATCATCAATCCCATTGTCTAGTATCGCTATGTTTTTACTGTTCTCACTTATGTTATGCATCCTAATTGTGTTTAATCAGTTGTCGTAAAGTCTTCTTTTCAAGCACTTTTCCTCGATTTCTGTGTTTTGAGCTAACATTCAATTCATTAATGGTTAATCGATTCTACATCAGTTTAAGTCTATGATCATTTTAGATCATATAATTTGGTATCAGAGTAGGCTGCGTTTGTAGAATTTTCCATTGAATTTTAACCAGTGCAAAGCCGCAACGAGGAGAAGGAATCCTTGAGCAGATCGATCCAGAGATTGGAAAGTGACGAGTCGTTCAAAAATCAACCATGTCAGGACCTAATGCAGGTGAAAAAATTGAAACTAAGATGAGTGAAGAATAGTTTTAGCAATCATTCTTGACTATGAAGCAGATGTTGGGAGAATTGTATGAAGACAAGAAGGTGAGAGATGCAACTTCTTCTTCAATGACATCAAAGAAGGACAAAGGTAAAGGGAAGACTGATAAACCACCTTCACCTCCATCATCTCCATCATCTTTTTTTCTTCCAGTGCAGAATCTGAAATGGAAAAGAAACCTAAAAAACATCTCTTTTGAAACTTGATGTGAAATTTGAGTTACCTGTTTATGATGGCGAAATGAATCCTGAAAAGCTAGATAACTGGATTAAGCAGCTAGAAGTGTATTGTCTCATTCAGAACATTTCTAACGATAAAATGAAAATTCAGTTAGCTACACTTAGAATGGGGGGAAAAACTTTAATTTGGTGGGAAAGAAAAACTCAGATAGATGTAAAGCGTAAAGGAAAAGTCATTTCGTCATGGTCTAATTTTTTAAAAGCTCTTAGGAAACAGTTCTATCCTTTAGGATACGTGCAGCAAGCTGTTATTGATTGGAAGCATCTGAGGCAAGGTAAAGGGCAGAGTGTTCAGGAGTTTACTCAAGAGTTTAGAAAGAAAGCATTGGTGCTTGGTATTTCATTAGATACACATGAAACTTTGTTAAAATACATCGACAATTTAGATTCATATTTGCAGCGTACTTTATTGATGTTTAATCCTGATGATTTTGATGAGGTGTGTGTTCAGGTCATACATATTGAATCAGGTGGCAGACCATTCAATTTTTTATCGCAGTCATCCAAAGAGTTGGAAACCAAAGATTCCAATGATAGTAAGGGGAAGAACATTTTGAAGAGAAAGAAATCAACGATCATTCAGAAAGAAAGACCTACTTGTTCTCATTGCCAGAGAATTGGTCATGATGAATCTAAGTGTTGGAAACTTCATCCAGAACTTAAGCCCAAAAATTTCCTTAAGGAGAAGGATGAAAAGAAGGCCATTGCAGCAGTCCAACAAGATCTAGGTTCAGATTCAAGTGATGAAAGGAGGATAACCGCTATGGTTATGAAAGTTAAAACTTCTGACACTGGTTCAAGTTCGAAAATTATTGCATCTTCATCAAACATAAATCCTTCACATAAGGATAAAAGAGTTGAATTGTTTAACATAAGGATACCTTCTAAGCATACAAAGATATATACAATGTTTTACAGTGGATCACAAGTGAATTAATCTCTGAATATTTAGTTAAAAGTTTGGGTTTGGAAACAAGGAATCATCCAAGACCTTACCCATTAGGATGGCTAAATAAATCAACTCAGATAAAACTCACCAAACGGTGTTGATTAAGATTTTCCATAACAACTAATTACATTGATGAAGTGGAATTAGATGTGGTTCCAGTAGACATATGTGGAGTTGTCTTAGGAAGTCCTTATGTTTATGATCATAATGCAGTATTTTACATGAGAGAACATACATATCACCTTAAGAAATATGGGGTTGAATATATTGTCAGGGCACATCAAAACAAAAATCACTTGAATTCAGTTAACGTTAATAAGATGAAGCGATTAATAAGTTCAAACAAGAGATTTGTAATCATGTGTATGAAAGGAAAACATAACAATTGACATGATGGTTGTTTAAGTTATGAGACTCAGCTTAAATATAGTTTGTTTAAAGAGATAGAAAAAATTCTAGTTCTATGTAAAACCAAACATCCTATTCATAAGAAGGGATTACAACATGAATTACAATGTGTGCCTAAAACTCATCTTCCTAATATCAGAATGAATCAATTCAGTTTAAGTTTGGAACTTAACAGTTGCAAGGATACAGGTTAGTATTGGGGAAAGTCAATGTTCAATTTTTCTTGTATTGTGTCACCATGTCATGTTTCAAACAGTTTGGAAACCTCTTTTCAAGTGGAGAGGAAACCTCTTTGTTTTCATATCAAAGCCTTTTATAAAGCATTATCAAAGTATCTAAGGGAAACTTATGCATCAGGGGAAAGTGCTAATCGATGGAAACATCATTTAATAAATGAAGGAAAATTGATTCAAAGAAATCAACGGCTAAGTCAATACTTTCAAAGGCAAACTAACTTGCAGCAAATTTCACCTTACAGTTGGATAGGTTCATTGCAGCAAGTTCACTTAGTAATCAAGAATCAAGAAAGTATAGCTAGTTTGATGTCAAGTATATATTTGATTGTCTCTGTCATTCCGCAAAATAGATTGTTTATACATGTTGGTGGTATTAAACAATGTCGAATAGAGACTGTTTTCAAAGATTATGAATCACTAATTCATGGTTATTCATGGAAAGAAATCAATTGCCATGTTCATAACAGGTTGTTTGCCCAACGTCGAAGTTGTTCATACTGCAAATGGATGGAATAGGTCACCGACTTAGAATGTGCCATGGTCAGCATTATCAAGGTCATCACTTGCAAGTGATTGATCGAATGTATTGGTACAATGTCAAGTCAAGGTGGAAAGAAAGGGAGTTCTACCCTCATCAACTATTTGTTTAGTCAAAATTTTGTGGTACAAAATCTTTCAAGTGGAGAGAAATGATCCATGAGGATCTCGTTAGATCGATTGCATAGGTGTTCAAGTGTCGTTGTTAGTGTTTAGTGTCGTCGTCAATCCAGTTCGGTGTCGTTAGCTTCGACAATGTTGGTTATGCATGAGGTTGTTCAAGTAATATGGTTTTCATGGTGTTTAGTTAAATGGGTTTGTACTTGGCTGTCGAGTTGTGTTCATCGACAATTCCGCCAGGATTTGGTCGATGACATGTGTTTTGTTGTTCACCTTCGTAGGATTTGGCGTCGACATGGGTTGTGTCGTCCGTTGCAGAGGTTCGATGTGTCGTCAGGGCTGTCGTCGCAAAGGTAGTTGATGTTAACGATGTATATGGTTTTATGTCACATTGCGAAAATATGTTGTGCATGGGTTTTGTGAAAAAAAAAATGTAATCAACCTAATTTTGCAACCCTAATACATTAGAAATGTATTAAAACCAAAACACATTAAAACTATGTTAAACCTATGCTATTACATATAAAACCTAAGCATAAGTGCAAAACCTAACTATACCAACTCTCGACCTATGTAATTGCAAACAAAAACATTATAAAACAATACAATTAAAATACACAGGCCCTCAACCGTCACCCTAACCGCAATGGAACCGCGAAGGGGATAGGGCACATGTGACAGGGGCATTGATAGACCGTCGGGCTTTGTAACCACAGTCAGTTGACCGCGTCGGAGTTTTCCCCGCATCTTTGATATGTGAACGTAATGAAATTGTTAGATTTAATGGTGTTAGGTGGTAATCGCTGGGACTTCGGAACCGCAGAAGGGGTGGACACATGCAATCGTTAGCGTGAGGGTAGCCAAAATCGCTAGGGCAGACCACGAAGGTGGTAGCTTGCAGTTAGACTGCGGCTAATCACACGCAACATCCAACCTCCTCCGCCTGGTTAGTTGACTGCCTACGGTTATGAGTTAATACAATGTTTATTTTTGGGTTTTAAATGGTTTGTTCGTTGAAACTAATTTGACCACCTTAGGAACCTAGCCTAGGTGTCATGCAACAAAAAGACCAATTTCTAAAACACATCCTGAACCAGCCAATTCATCCTGAAATTAGACGAAGGTGGATTTGACGCATCTACAGGGCTATAAGAGGCGGATTTCATTATTTGATCACGAGGAGGGTAGTTTTGGTTTTTGTATGCATATTCTATAGGTCATAGATAGTTTTATTTTCAATGTTACAGGAGCATCCAGAGTCGGAATTGGGAACCATGATAGGTGTTGGAAAGCTGGTTCAGAGGGCTATCTAATGACAGTGATCAGAAGTACTTGCATACACATTTAGACTAATGAAATATCTATGTAATCTACCCCTTAATTCTCAATAAAAACGGTCGCCCATCTTGAAAGCAGACCCAGAGACGTAGTCCATCAGGGACGAACTCCGTCATCAATCTCGTTGTTTGGTATCGTTGTGTTTTTACTATTTTCACTTCTGTTATGCATCCTAATTGTGTTTAATCAGTTGTCGTAAAGTCTTGTTTTCAAGCAATTTTCCTCGATTTCTGTGTTTTGAGCTAACATTCAATTCATTAATGGTTAATCAATTCTACATCAGTTTAAGTCTATGATCATTTCATATCATCTCAACATAAGAAATAAATTTCCATCTGTGAAGTCATTATCCACGAGGATAACCTTCTCATACTTTCAACATAGGTCATTTAAGAATTCGACGTGGGGGCCAAATATCTCAAACTGGATTGTGGCTTTGAGAGGCTGAACCATGGCTGAATGTCTGCTAAAATACACATGAAAAGCAAGGGGATGATAGAATAAATGAGGGACAAGAGACTCAAACTCATACATAAGGGCTCGAAATTAAAGTCAAACAATGGAAAGTAACAAAGATGTTTGACACTTTTAGACTCGCGAAGGAATTACCGATATTAAGTTTCCCAATGTGCTCATTGAATGAGGTAGGTGAAGAGAAAGGGATAAAGTCAAATTTTATTCGGGGAGTTAATTCGACAAACACACATATCCCAAGACAAGATGTTGTCTCTGAGAAAAATGACATGAAAGACTTACCGGAAAATTAATACGGTGATAAATCCAAAATCACTAACTAGGTTGGGGAATTTGATCTTTAAAGCAGGGATGACAAAACATAAATCTAAATGACAGAAACCAACTACTGACAACTGAAGACACCTAGACTATAACTCCTTACCACAATCGATTGTGGTATGATGCAAAAAAAAACAATACACCATTAACATAGCTATAATAAACAATAAGGACTAAAAGGACTTAACAGAATATAACCTAAAACTTGACCGCAACTCCCGAATAGAGAGAAGTGAATATTAAATAAATTAAAGACCATAGTAGGGCTTCATGCAAGTGCCATTCACGCATCTAGGTTGAAGCATGTCATCGAGTTGTGCGATCTTAAAAAATCCAAAATCTCGAATTTCTTTAACTATAAAAGGTCCCAACCAATGCATTTGAAGCTTCCTAGGATGTTTTAAATAATTATTGTCATAGAGAAGAACCTGGTCTGCAACTGAAAAAGACTTATTCTTAATATGACCATCATGCCAAGATTTTTGCATTTGCTTCTCGACGCTCTGGTGAAAATCTTCTAAGAAACTATCCTCATCAAGCTCCCATTACTCCTGAAGGTGTTCTACAACTGATGCATCATCAGACATCTTGGTAGCTTGCACAATATATAGATTGGGAATAATGTACTTAGTGAGAAATAAAACTTCTTTACCATAAACAAGATGAAAAGGGGTATACTTATGCAACCTCTTAGTTTTATTCCTGTAAGCCCATAATGTAATAGGAACCCTTTCACCCAATCGTCCCTGTTAGGAGAGAAAAATTTAGTTAGTCCCTTCTCCCAAATCTTATTGAATGCTTCTATTGCCCCATTTTCTCGCAGATGATAAGGATTGCTCTTGTGATGTTGGATTAGGAATTTTCGGTTCAAAGTTGCAATGGTCTCATTGATAAAATGGGATCCCTGATCACTTGTTAAGTTGCATGGGCATCCAAATAGTGATAATATTCTCAAATATAAATATGGTTGTGGTACTAGTAGTACAATATTTGATAGGAGTGGCTTCTATCCATCTCGTCAGATAATCAGTCTTGTGTTGGGTATGTGTTATATTCTTTCCATGACTAGGCCCAGGTGTTGCTACATTATGTTGGGCGTAATAGGGGGTGGTATCCCCCAAGGAAAATTTTAAGGATGGAAAATTTTCTTGAAGTTTAAAAACATTGGATAATCTCACTAATCCCTAATATGCAAACTATAAAATGTTTATTGATAGATTATTCAAATTTATAATGATTTTATATATATAGTCTCTATATAATGTTGGCGATTTTTAAGGTAAAATAATTTTATATTCTAAAATTCGGGCAAATCAACTTTTATAAAAATGGAAATTGGTGAATCTTTTTTTGTGGAAAAATCATGGAAAAATAGCCCACTGGGCAAAAACATTAGCCCCTAAACTTTTCCATGGTATACCCCCTGCTCAGGAGTTTGCATGGGGATTTTTTTTATTTTTTTTTTATTTTTTTATTTATTATTATTTATTTTATTTATTTATTTATTATTATTATTATTATTATTATATATATAATATATATATATATATATATATATAATAATATATATAATTATATATATATATATAATATATATATATTATTTATTTTTTTTTTTTTTCTTTTATCGGACCTAGTAATGGTTGGGCAGACGCAAGGATGGTGGATGGACCTACCCATGGTTTTTTGTGCATGGTTTTGGGTATGATGATTTTTTCCCATGGTTTTTTGTAGATTTGGTCAAGGGAACTACAGTTGGTTAATGGATTGGGGTTTATGATTGCTTCAACATGTATATAATGTATGGTAACATTGAAAGGAATATAATGAAAAATCAATCTGGTTTTCCCGGTTTTGGGATCCTGGAGAAAACCTCTGTGTTTATTTTTATGTTCTCGCCATTGTATATCTTTCTCTTTTTTAAGAATTCATTTTGCAGGTAATTTATGTAAAGGGTTAAAACCTACATCATGGTAATGATATATTTGACATGTGAGTGTCATGCAGGAGGGTTTATGGGACCAATGAAACAAAAAACCTATTTCTCAAAGGCTTGCAATGCTTTAACTAGATGCAATGGAAGCTCATCTTGATGAGAAGGCCTTTAAACCCTATGGAAAATGTCACAGTTCTTAGAAAATCCTTTCACATCCTTAAATAAGTTTGGCCACCATAGTCTGACCTGAAGCACCTTTCTTGTAGCACTTTCCCTTTTACATGTCCTCCCACAACACCACTATGACATTCTTATAGGATGTCATCCCTCTCATTGCTCAAAATACACTATGCAAGATACCATCAAGTCCTAATTTATGTAGTTGACCTGTAATAAATTAATATTCAACTTACCTCACCACTAGATGCCTCTTATAAATGGTGAAATAATCACATGGACACTTTCTGGTGGCTAAGAAAAGTGCAACGTCTTCAAGATAGTCTAGTACAACTTCAACTTTGAACAAGTCTACATGAGGAAGCTGACCATCAACAAAACCTCCAAATTCCCCTAACTCTAAGTGAGAAAGATGATCTGGGCCTACATTGGTTTGTGTTGGTGTCCAGGTATGAACGATTTATTCACCCTTTTTCCTACATGAATTTATCAATCAGGGTGCGTATCCTTTCAAGGCAACGCGCAAGGTATATGCAGGGGCAAGAGCACAGTCTGTTCTGACCAAGGGTTCATGATTAAAATTCAAAACATTGCTGTGAAGCTAAATCAAATAAAAACTTCAGAGAAGCAATTACAAGAAGTTAAGAACTGTAACAGCAAGCATAAAATAATAAATAACACACATAGAAGGATGCAGCACCCGATCAGAAGAGCGGGCCCAGCTCTCTGATCATGGCTGTGTTAGTCACAACGAACATTAGAACAACAAACTAGATGATACTTTATTAATATGAAAAGGGTTATTACAATATCGATGGGGCGTCCCCCAATTATAGGAATAAACTGTCTTTTGTACATAGTTAGGGAGAACAACCTCTTTCCTCAAAACATGTAGGAATAAACTATCTTTTATACATAGCGAGGGAGAACAACCTCTTTCCCCAAAACATGGTAACCGTATCCCTAGAAATATACATTAGTTTGGAATGGCACCAACACCAGACAGACAAGATTAGCAAGATGCCCAGGAATGGTTCAGGGATCTGTGGCTCTAGCTGTGCAGCCTCCCTATGGTTGGTCGTTGCTGTGAATAACATATTTGTTAAGGAATGCTGAAGCCTTAGTTCCTGTTCTCCATAAGCTGCGGTCAAACATACATTTTAGTGTTGCGAATAGGCAAAACTCCGTGACTTTACTTCATTAATAAAATATTCCAATAGACAAGTCAGGGGTGTTTACCTTGTAAATTTAGCATAGTAAACATGGGTAAATAAGTGCAAAAAGGTCAAAAAGGGTGATGGAAATGCAACAGAAAGATAGCCCGATTTGGTGCCCAACATCTCCCCCCAAGTAGCCTTTTGCATGCCCTCATGCAGTTCGCCACCTCCGTAGGTTCAGATTCTGCAGACTGTAGGCTTCCGGAAGCTGAGCAAGATCATATTCTTCGGCCATCTCTATCCCTGGAACTGTAAAACCATCTGAAAGGAGGACTTCCTTCCACCAATATCTCGGAACATTATACGTTGGAGTGTAATTTTCTACAGGTAACCAAATAGTAGGAAATTGAAACTGGATACCCATCCACTAGACCCCGCATGTTTGGACAAATGCCACATATCTGGACACTCTAGGTAGCGCTCGTGCAAAATTTGGTGCCCCAAAAGGTTCCCTGTTCTGGATAGCTGTAGGTGACATCATCCACCTTTTCTGACAACAATCAAGGGCCTCATCTTGAAATGTGACTAATTGTCTGACACAAATATCAAGGCACCAATTTTGTGTCCTCAACATTCTGCCTCTATTCCCCTCAATTCCCAAAAGGGTGTGGTGTTTAGTGAACATGGTGATTGACCTCTCATGTTCTCCTCTTACTATAAATGGCTTTGTAACCTGATTGGATTCAAATGTGTTAAAAGCCTTCTGCCAGCTGATCTAATTGAAAGTGTAAGAGGTGAGGGCTATTAAATGAATGTCCCCCACATATGGGATCAGGTTGAATTCTCTGTCCAGGCGCAATAGATACCTGTGCAGGTAAAACTCACACATCAAATGCTGAGTTGGCACATCATGGCTCCTCATTATTCGGAGGAATTGTACACCATCTTCTATTTCATAACTAATCTCATTTTTTATGCTCTCCATGCAGAAGAAAAGAAAATGTTCATGCAAAAATAAAGAATAACAAGAATCACGGGGGCGACATGCGATCTCTTACACGAAATTAAACATCTGCTCCTTATCATTCTTCAGCTTTGCTGCTCCATCTTGAGCTGCAGCTTTGCATGCCTTAATCTCATGATATCTATGCACTCCACATATTCAAAAATGGTTGTGGAGGCTTGTTCCTGAGTTCTTTTGACCTCATTTTGATACCAAACTGCAGTAGATTTCCAAGTCTGCACTTCGTCCATCAAGGCATGCTCACAGTCTTCAAACAATCGTTCGACCGGGTCTGTTTGAGTGGCAGCAGAGGTTGTGGCTATCTGATCCACCTGAGTCTCTGCTTCTACTCCTATGGCCTTGGACTTTTTAGCTTGCCGCTTGTATTTCTTCATCCGTTTCTGCATTTTGTGTACTTGTCCTTAGTTTCCTGACCTCCATATTAAGCCGCATTGTCTCATTAAACTGCAGCTGAACTTTGTTGTTCACATAGCTCTACCAATTCTTGCTTAACCAAAAATTCCTTAGTTTCGACAGTTGGAGGTAAATCCCCCAGGACGGCTTTTGTTGTGCCGACTGTCGGGTTTTCCTCCACTACTCATTCTTCTTTGATTATCCCTTGCTTCACAACCTTCTTGCCTGGCTTTTCCATTGGCTCATTCGTCGGGACCGCTTCGCTTGGTCCGTCCTCTTCGCCAACGTCTACTTCCTCTTGTTGCGTGCTCACTGCAACCGGTGATGCCCTTGTGAGATGCTCTCCTGCTAATGTGTCTATTGGAATCCTTCCCGGTTCCCCAGCCTCAGGGACCTCTATCTCTTTTCTCCTCTCAGGCTCCAGAGTGCCTGTCGCCTGAGTAGCATCCTCCCCAGACAGTTGTGGCCTCTGTGATAAATTCAAAGCTAGATGAATGGCGAGATCTTCTTCTTTGCGCCAAGGGGAACGAGTTACCCTTGCTCCTCTTGGGATAGAGGAGAGAAAGGAGAACTGGCATGAGTCTTCAATGTTCAGTCCCGAGGTTGACGCTAGTTCTTGTGGGTCAGTGCACTCCTCATGCCCTAGTTCTCCCAGAGCTTCCTCCATGGGTTCCATGGCTTTCCTAGCTCTGAGCCCCTCTTGTCCTTATTCCTCCTCTTCCATGGGTTCGATGGTCGAGGTCGTCATGACCTCTTCTTCATTCGGGTTGTCCTCCTCCATTGGCTCCATGGTGGCAGGAGGTCCTTGTGGGGTGCCCTCGGTTGCAACATCGACCAATTCACCTACTCTTGCCTGATGTGATCCTGCCCCTGTGGTTATCATGCTATCAAATTGCTCTACTAGTTCTACATGCGAGGCTGGTTCTTGTGGGACAACCTTGGTTGTGGTACTAGTGGGCCTTTCTATGTCAAATCCTGCATCTTCCATTGGCTCCCCGGTTTCGGCTTGCTCTTGGGGAGTAGCCTCTTCTTCAAATTCTTCAGCTTCCATCTCCATCTCTTCCAGTTCTCCTAGTGGATCGGGATTCGTCTGATGGAATTCATTACTAACAGCTGAGCCAGCCCATGGTGGGTGATGACCGCTAATACCTATCGCGGCCCCTGAGCCGAATGTGCCATTAGATGAAGGCTTCTCAATAGGAAATAAGGCACATTCGTTGAGAAAGCCTCTGCTTGGGGAAATCACAGGTCAGCTAGTATGCGGAGATGGTATTTGAATATGGTGGAGTATCTCCCTTCGCAAGTCATATATTTTATGACGAACTTTGATACTCCTCCCCATGGATGCGATAGCGAGTTTTGGTCATATCCCCGACCCTTCTACACAATGCTTTCTCCCGCCTATAAAAAGGCTTTGGGAAACTCCGAAAGCACAGTCCTTCTTGAAAACCATCACTGTCCGTTTTGAGGGAGCCCACTGATTTTTGCAGTGGCTTCCTCTGTCACAGGGATTTCAATTCCGCGGACCCAAGAGCTTTCTTCTCCCAAGTTGAGTGCAAATTCTGCCGCAATTTCTTCGTTCGACCCCCTCAACCTGTCGAAGTAAACATTCTAGCCTGCGTTCTCAAAGACCTGCCATACCTCCTAATTGTCCCGAACTCTCGTTGTATCTTTAGGCTCATGCCACATAGATCATCCACCCATCGCTGTAGAGGTGGGATCAGCATGACGAATGTAGTTAGTTGGTAGGGGAGAATCACAGGGCTCCAAACCATTTGCAACTGAAATAACGTCATGGTTGCTTTTGGGGACAACAGATGAAACAATACTGATACGTTTGAAAATGATGATAGATTATGGTGGTACTGTTAGATATTTCAGAGATTTAATGTAGCCTGTTGGGGAGGTGACTGATTATAACTCTGCGCGTATGAATATGCATTCCAACACGTAAAAAATTATGATTACGAAGTACCGAAATCATTAGATTCTGTTAGGTGAGCATTGTGTGTCATGAATGTTTTTTCGTGGTACGCCATCATTTATTATGAAACCCCCCCCCCCCCACAACTTAATTACAGTCGTCCTCGACACGTTTTAATGTCTTTTTGGAATATTTTAATTAAATCCGTAAAAATCAGCAGAGACATACCTAGGGACCTACCTTATGGCGGAATAACAACAAAATGTCTGATGGAGTAACAACAGCAGGGAGTAATAGCAACAGGGAGTAACATCAATAGGGAGTAACAACAACGACGGAGTAACGACAACGACAGAGTAGTGGCAGTTATGGAGTAACAACACCGGTGGAGTAATGGCAATGTCGAAGTAACGACACCGGCGGAGTAACAACACCGTCAGAGTAACAAACGTTGCGGAGTAACAACACTGGTGGAGTAATAGCAGTTGCGGAGTAACGGTACCGGTGGAGTAACAACCGTTGTGGGGTAATGACACCGGCGGAGTAACAGCAGTTGCAGAGTAATAGCACTAGCGGAGTAACAGCACTGGCAGAGTAACAACAGTTGCAGAGTAACAACGCCGGCGGAGTAACAACAATTGCAAAGTAACAACACCAGCAGAGTAACAACAGTTGCGGAGTAACAACATCGGTGGAGTAATGACAGTTGCGGAGTAACAACAGTTACGGAGTAACAAAGTTACAGAGTAACAACACTTAGTGGAGTAACAACGCTAGTGGAGTAACAACACTTAGTGGAGTAACAACACCAGTGGAGTTACATCACTTAGTGGAGTAACATCACTTAGTGGAGTAACAACACTTAGTGGCACACACCAGTGGAGTAACAGCACTTAGTGGCACACACCAGTGGAGTAACAACAACATCTTAATAGTAGCACTGGTGGAGTAGCAACGCTGAGTGTTACATTTCTCCTGGCCATATTCCTTTGTTATTCCTACAAAATACAAACAAGTAAGCAATAATAATATTTATTTTTTAGTTTTATTTACTATATCCAATATATATAATATAAATATTATTATAATATATATATATATATAAATATATATATAATATATATAGAAGAGAGAGAGAGAGAGAGAGAGAGAGAGAGAGAGAGTCCTTTATTCCAACAACCATTAAACCAGGTGAATCAGAAAGGTGTTTGACAAAGGCATCTTTAGAGGTTGGACGGTGGTATAGTTTTAGACGGTGTCCATTTACTAAGAACGAGGTATGATTCTCATATATTGTAATTAATCTAATCATTCCATTGTCGAACACTGCGTCAACTTGATATGGTCCCATCCAGCAAGTGCAAAGCTTGCCTTTAAAATCCTTAAATTAGGAGTCATAAAGTAATGCCCAATCCCCCACATGAAACACCTTACTTTTGATAAATTTATCATGCCATTTCATTCTCTGCTGTTGAACAACAGTAGTCTTCTAAGCAGCTACTGACCAAATCTCGTCCAACTCATTTAGCTATTCCAGTCGGGGTTTCTGTGCTTCTAATAGGTCTAGGCCTACTTCTAGAGCTGATTTTAGTGTAATGATCTCAATTTCTACAGGAAACAAGGGGGATTTCCCATAGACTAATTCAAATGGAGAAAACCCAGTTATGTTCCACCATGTTGTTCTGTATGCCCATAAAGCTTCTGGAAGTTTCTGTGCCCAGTCCCGGTGATGACTTGCTACTGTCTTTGTCAAGATATTTTCCAATACCTTGTTTGTGCTTTCTACTTGTCTGTTTGCCTAGGGGTGATAGGGGGTTGTCACTCTATGTTTGACCCCATATTTTTGCATCAACTTCCCTATCATATGAAATGTGAACTGTGATCCTCCATCCGATACAATTTCCCTTGGAGTACCATATCGGGTAAAGATTTCCTCAAAAAGAAAGTCTACCACTACTTGCTCTGTTACTCTCGTGACTGCTCTGGCTTCCACCCATTTAGTTACATAATCAGTGCAGACTAGGATGTAAGCTTTCTGATGCGAAGGTGGGTTGAAGGGTCCAACAAAATCAATGGCCTATTTCTCAAATGGTTCAAGGACTATCTGGGGCTGTAGAGGCATTTCATCTACTTTCCCAGGTTGTCCCATCCATTGGCAGCTATCACACCTTCAGACATAATCCCGATCATCACGAAATATGGAGGGCCAGTAATATCCCATTTGCGGCACTTTGTGACCTGTTCTTTTATCTGCAAAATGTCCTCCACAGGGTCCATCATGTGCAGCCTTTAATATCTCATAGATATCATCTTCTGCCACGCAATGCTGAATCTGTTGGTCAACCCCTGTATGAAAGAGATATCCTGCCATCCATGAATATCGAGTACTCTGGTGAATAATCTTCCTTTGCTCCCTATATGACAGATGACGAGGCACCTTCCCTGTAGCAAGATAATTAACAATATCTGCATACCACAGGGTGGTAGCAAAAACTGCAAAAAGATGTTCATCTGGAAAATTATCTTCAATTGCTGTATTCTTACCATCATGTTCTATCCTAGACAAGAAATCTGCAACCACATTGTCCTTCCCTAGTTTATCTACTATAGTAATATCAAATTCCTGTAGTAGTAAAAGCTATCTTGTAATGTGGCCAGGGGTAACATGTTTATTCATTAAATACCTGATAGCTGCATGATCAATATGTACAAAGGTAGGATACCTAGTAATGTAGTGCCGGAATTTGTTGATGGCGTAAATGACAGCAATGAACTCTTTTTCACTCACTGTGTAGTTTAATTCAGCATGAGCCAAATTCTTACTAACATAGTAAACTGCGTATGGTATCCTGTCCTCTTGCTATCCTAACACTACACCAACCGCTATTTGGGAAGCATCCGTATGAATATGGAAAGTTAATGCCGAGTCTGGACCTCTAAGGATCGGAGCGCTACAGACCAATTCCTTAATTTCCATAAAGGTTGCATCACAGTCACCTGTTCACACAAAATTTGAATCTTTTGTTAGCAATTGAAAAAGTGGATGTGCTACCTTAGCAAAATTTTCTATAAAATGCTTGTAATAACCAGCACAACCAATAAAGTTGCGTACCTGCGTGGGCGTTTTGGGTGTTAGGAAATGCAGAATTACCTTTATCTTTGCTGGGTCCATCCAGATCCCTTCAGCTTAGAGCAAATGCCCTAGAACAATTCCCTCCTCCATCATCATATGGCATTTTACCGTACTCAGAGAGACACACGCTTGTATACACCTTCCGAGAACTTTTTCTAAATTTTTCAGCCCTTCTACAAATGAATCGCCATATGGAGTAAAGTCATCCATGTAAATTTCAACATTGTCATCTACCAAATCAGAGAAGATCCCCAAAATTGTCCTCTGGAACGTTGTAGGTGCATTACACAGGCCAAAAGGAAGGACCCACTATGCGAATGTTCCCCAGGGGCATGTGAAAGTGGTTTTATCCTGATCTTCAGGAGCTATCTGGATCTAGTTATACCCACTAAACCCATCTAAGAAAGAGAAAAACTTTTTGCTAGCCAATGTGTCCAAAACTTGATCAATAAATGGCAAAGGAAAATCATCTTTTTGCGTTGCCTTATTTAATTCTCGATAATCCATGCATATCCGCCATTTACCATTTTTCTTGGGGACCATTACCAATGGCGAGACCCATTGGCTATCTGAGATGGGGTAAATAAAACCTACTCCAATAATTTCTGAAGTTCTTCTTTTACAACATTTTTTAATGCGGGGTTCATCCTTCTCTGAGATTGTCTCACAGGATGACAATCTTCCTTAATGTATATGTGATGGGTACATAAATCAGCAGGCATCCCCTTCATGTATGAATAATCCCAAGCGAAGGCTTCTTTATGTTTTCGAAGGACATCTACAAGTTGCCTCTTCTAGGATTATGACAGGTTTGGATTATATATTGAGGGTTTTTCCTGGTTCTAACTCCACCGGGACACTTTCATGGGGTGCATCAACAGGTAGCTCTTCTAATCCTTCTGTTGTTTCAATAGTTTCCTGAGTCTCACAGCTTAGGACAGATTCTAGGATTTGTTGATTTTGCTCTGAAACGGAGCAAGGATTATCCATAAAGGAGGTGATTACATCATCTTCTGATTCCATTTTTAACTGAAGGGCCTGTCCAATAGTGAGGACTGGTCTCAATTCCTCATTTTCCAATTCAGGATCTTTCCTAAATAAAATTTTCTTGCCACCTACTGGTTTTATGGAGGGGTTTGGTTCTGCAGGTGGGTATAACACTAAGTTCTTAGTGTTGTGCCCATTTGAAATAACCATGTGCCCTGAACGACACCCAATGTAAGCATCTGTAGTAGCCAGCCATGGTCTACCCAAAATCAAAGGATGGTCACCCACCGAAGATTGCGTATGTAAAACTAGGAAATCTATGGGATAGTGCCATGAATCCACTGAAATTGTTACATCTTCCAACTTCCCTACAGGTTTGACTGTAGATCAGTCTGCCAATTCCAATACTGTAGGTGTATGTTTCAAGTTATGAACACCTAATGCATGCATGGTTTCAGTGTTGATAACGTTGATGGCAGCACCCAAGTCTACCAGCACATTCGGAATTAATTTGTATTGTCAAAATTGGGTTCCCTGGATCTCCATACTTTTCAGGCATTGACTTTCCCATCATGAAATATGATAATTTCCCATAACATGAATATTAAGGGGGTCTTTGGATTTCTTTGCAGGTTTCTTTGAACAGTATTCCCTAAGAGTCTTTGCATATATTGGCACATCCTTCATAGCTTGTAACAGGGGAATTTTAACAAATAAGTTCTGCAATTCTCCTAATAAATCAAATTCAGCTTGAGGGCTTGATTTGCTCAAAATTAGTCTCTCTGGGTAAGGTGGTTCAGATTGATGTTTTTTTACAGGAGACGCCTGGTTTCTATCAGTTTGGTTTGGCTCTTTATTAATTGGTTCTGATTCCTTACCTTCACTATCAAGTTGTTCAATGATAACTAGAGCAGGTTGAACATTAACTGTTCGCCCTGATCGTAGATTCATTTCATACAATTCTGCAGTGGAAATTCTATATGAAGCTAGGTTAAGAATGTCAGCTTGATGAGTTCCCTTATTATTGGGATCCAGATTGGGTTGGATTGGAAGTTGAGGATGGGAAGTTTGATTACCAGGAGGCACATTAGAGGGTAGTTGGAGTTGTTGTTGTGGCATCGACTAAGGAAACTGCCCAGGAGGGGACCCTCGCCAAGTTAGAGCCCATGGGGAGCTCGAACTGGCTCGAGGGTTCCACTGTTGCCAAGGTGGAAACTGGTATTGCGTCCATATGGAAGGATAGGGCATGGATTGAGGATTCATATTAAAATTATTGAAATACTGAGATGGATTTGAGTACATACCTTGATTTCCCATTGGTGGTCGAGGCTGCCATGGCTTTCTAGACCCCATGAGGTACAGTTGCTCTATGTCTTCCCCTGTCCCTTGAAATACTGCTTTCAGGCCTGGCAAGGAGGGGCATGAGCTTGTTGCATGATTTAGCTCGCAGATTCCACATTCCTCTATGGAGTTTAAGCGACATTCCCTCCCTGGGTGCTTCTTTCTACACTTCGGGCAAAATATCGCCATGGTCCTATCCAATTCCAGCTGCTTCTGTTTTACTTACAGAGTATCCATCTGTGCCGACAGAGTGCTGAGGATATCCGTCCTCAAATTGTCTAGCAGGTTTTTGATTTCAACTTTCGTAACACCTTCGCCAGATCCTTTTGTTGAGCAAATCCCTTGTCTATTTCTTGCAAGCCCCCTTGAGCACTAAATGCACAGATCACAGATAACTTCGAAGCTTTCCTTAGAGATTTCTCCCTTTCCCACGATGTTCAATAGTTCCATCGAGTCCTCACGAAAATATCGGAGGAGGATAATTTTTAAAATTTCCTTATCCAGGTCAGAGTGACCTGACCTCTGTAAGGTGTACTTGAATTGTTCCACACAATCTTCCAAGCTCTTGTCTTCTTTTTGTGTGAACTTGAAAATTTCCTCCCTGATATTCTAGGATTTACAATAATCTTGGTATTTTTCCTGAAAGGTTGTCTGCATATCATCCCATGTTGAAATAGAGCTCCCTCCAAGGCCCATGAACCATCACAGAGCCATTCCTTTTAATGTATAAGGGAAAATTTTTAACTTATGGGCATCCGTCGTGTAGTCATACCCCCAGCACACTATGTCAAACTCAAATAAAAATGTGTCGGGATCTTCTAAAACAAGCCCATGAAAGTTTGGTAAGGCTGCTAATGGAATATGCTTTGTGGGCACACCAGCTCCCAGATCCCTGATTGGAAACTCGATGGTGGAGGTTGTGGGAGCCATAAATATCTTCCAATAACCACTGGGTATTTCAATAGGCTCTGTAGAAGATGGCTGAGGTTTCCTTACCGCTCAGATTTGAGTTGCTTTAGCAGCACTTCCCCGGTCCCTTGGTGATGCAAGTACCTCTTTGTTTCCGTCTCCTGCATCCTGATGACTTGATCCCTCAGCTACAACCTCCTTTCCTTTGTTGGAGTGGTCTGATTCTGTCGATGTTCTGCTTGCGACCTCTTCCCCTTCTATTACCAGCGTAAGATTTTCTTGGTCAGGTATATTGTTGTATATTTCCTCAAATACTGGAGGGACCTGCTATGTCGAATCACCAAAGAATGTTGTACATAGCACTCGTTGATCTACTGATTGTCCCTCGGACTTCACTCTCCATGCCCCTGGTCTCAGGCTGCACAAGAGGATGATTCTATTTCAAGCTTTGCTATCATTTGCTGGATATAGGTCTTTCTTCCCAAATCTGGTCCTCCCCTCTTTGGGGCTCTCCCTCTGCCCCTCTTATTTTGTTCTTTGTTCATACAAATGTTGGTATGATGGAAGATTTTTGTATGAACCTACAATGCTTCAGTCTTGAAGTAAGGTGTCAAAGGACCATTCCTTCCCCAAGACAAAAGAACTTACAAAAATAAAGGCAGCTAAAAAAACAAGAATCAGGGTTCAGGGCTCGGAGTAGGGCGTCAAAGGACTCCTCCCTCCCCAGGACAAGAACCAGGAACAACGCAAACCTTGAGAAGACCTAACACTTCCAGATCTGAAGCAGGGTGTCAAAAGACTCCTCCCTCCCCAGGGTAAAATCTAGGGTTTCCTGAAAAAACACACAATGGTTTGAAAGAAATAAATCTGACTTAAGGCCTGGAGTAGGGCGTCAAAAGACTCCTCCCTCCCAAAAACAAGAGAGTGACCCAAATCAAACAAAAAAAAAAATACAAACAAGCAGAAAGGACACCTATGCTCAAGACCTGAAGCAGAGTGAGAAAACTCGTTCTCTCCCCAGGACGAGAGATTAACCCTTTGGTTGGTTCGAATCATTGTCTTGCACCTTGTTAGCCTCCTCGGCAATGGCGCCAAAATGTTGGTGTCCAGGTATGAATGATTTATTCACCCTTTTTCCTACATTAATTTATCAATTCGAGTGTGTATCCTTTCAAGGCAACGCACAAGGTATATGTAGGGGCAAGAGCACAATCCGTTCCGACCAAGGGTTTACGATTAAGATTCAAAACATTGCTGTGAAACTAAATCAAATACAAACTTCAGAGAAGTAATTACAGGAAGTTAAGAACTGTAACAACAAGCATAGACTAATAAATAACACAAACAGAAGGACGCAACACCTGATTAGAAGAGCAGACCCAGCTCTCTGATCACGGCTGCGTTAGTCACAACGAAGATTAGAACAACAAACTAGATGATACTTTATTAATATGAAAAGGGTTATTACAATATCGATGGGGCATCCCCCAATTACAGGAATAAACTGTATTTTATACACAGTGAGGGAGAACAACCTCTTTCCTCAAAACATGGTAACCGTATCCCCAGAAATATACATTAGTTTTGAACGTCACCAACACTATACAGACAAGTTAGCAAGATGCCCAAGAATGGTTCAGGGATTTGCGGCTCCAGCTACACAACCTCCCTATGGTTGGTCATTTCTGTGAGTAGAAAATCTGTTAAGGAATGCTGAAGCCTTGGTTCCTGTTCTCCAGAAGCTGCGGACAAACATACATTTTAGTGTTGCGAATAAGCAAAACTCCGTGACTTTACTTCATTAATAAAATATTCCAATAGACAAGTTAGGGGTGTTTACCTTGTAAATTTAGCATAGTAAACATGGGTAAATAAGTGCAAAAAGGTAAAAAAGGGTGATGGAAATGCAACAGAAAGATAGCCCAATTTTGTGCCCAACAATTTGGCCTAGATTTAAATAAATCAAAGGAAAACTCCTAGAATAACATCAACCATCAAAACATTCTCACTTCTAGTACAAGTTTATTTACTAGGTAGTTCAGTGCGGAATGATCAGTGAGAAATTTAAAATGACCCCCAAGTAATGTCAAAACATTTGAAGTGAGTAAACCATTGCTAAAGCTTCATGCTCAGTTGTAGTATAGTTGCATTCTGTAGTAGAGAGTTTCCTGTTGGAAAAGTATACTGGATGGTCTAGATTACCTTCTCCAACTTGTGTAAGGATAACACCAAAAGAAATACAAGATGCGTGAATGTGCACATGGAATTCCTTGTTCCAGTCAGGATAGACTAAAATTAAGGCACTTGCTAACTTTTCCTGAAGAGTATCAAAAGCAACATCACACTCAGAGGTCCATATAAAAATTTCAATCTTCTTTAACAACTTCTCCAGTGGAGCCATGATTAAAGCATAGTTGTAGATAAATATATGATGTTAACCCATATTCCCCAATGTAGAGCTCAACGTCTCTATACTTGTAGGATGCGACATACTAATACATCACCCTTATATACCATATGTCCCAAATAGTTACAAAAGGCACAAAAAAGACACTTTTCTTCAAATATAGGGGGATCTGCAACTACTTGCATCAGTCAAACATCACTCTCAACAGACTCAAGTGATTTTTTTGGAGACTGTAAATTGTCCAATCATCGATATAGACCTCAAGGAACTTATGTATATACACATGGAAGGTTGCAATAACAATTCTAGAAAAAAATACAGGTACATTTTTAAGACTAAATGACTTCACATGGTAGGCATACAACCCTCATTCAGTAGTGAAAGTAACTTTCTTCTTATACTCTTTTGCAATATTGACTTGATGATATCCAGATAACTCATATATATAGGAGTAATATTCTTAGTAATAGAAACATTTTTGGAAGAAATCACATCAGAAAATTTTTTGTCGATGCGTTTCGAACCAACCAGTGTGGTTCATCATTAGGACACATCTTGTCCTGATGATGAACCACACTGGTTGGTTCGAAATGCGTCGACAAAATTTTTTTCTGATGTGATTTCTTCCGAAAATGTTTATTACTCAGAATATGGATCACAAAAGCTTAAATTCGAGTAATATTCTTGTCTTGCAATATTATCTAGCACTTCAACGCTGAAGGGAGTGGGGAATGGATCATGAATACATGCATTTTTGAGGCTGCGGCAGTCCACATAGAGCCATATATCAACTGAATCTTTCTTATGTTGAATAACGATGGGACTAATCCACTCAACTTCATCAATAGGGAAAATAAGTCCCGCTACTAACATCTTATAAATGTCCTTCTTGGACTTTTCTTCCACTCTTGGGTTTAAATGATAGGGTTGATGCTTTATTGGTCTAGCATCAAGCTTCAAAAAAATATTCATTTCTCCAAATCTGCTTTAATACCCTTTAGTTTTGAAACTGATGCAGGGATCAAATCCTCATAATCCTTTAGCAAATCAAAATTATCTTTAGTAGTATGTTTGTCCCAATAGTCCCCAATAGATGCAAATTTGGGCTTATCTTCATAACCAATATTATGCTTTCGCAATTTAAAGGCTTCAAATGAGGGGCGCCCTTCACAAGATCATTTTTAATGCTTCTTTCCCCTTTAGATTCTTTAAAGGATGAGTGCCTTAAAACTTATAAATCATCATCCTTAATTTCTTTGTTTATTTTTCTGCAAGCAACTGCCTCTTGAAATCATGATTCAGGTAAAATTCCGCGACTTAAAGTTCTAAGGGATTCAACAAGAAAATTCCTAGTAGGGAATAAAACCCTCTTGATTGCCTTCAGGGCTTTATCAACTTGTGCATCCTCATCTGAAAAATTGAAATCACTATAGAATTGAAACATTAAGGCATCCCAGTTTGTTATCTAACTTTTCATTTTTTCCTTCAAGAAACATGCTTGAGGAAATGCGCCCAAAATGTGGATGAATTGGTGTACCAACAATTCAACAGGAAATTGAGTCTCCTTCCAAATAGAACTATAGGTTTGAACATGGTTCTGCAGGCTAGTATAACCTTTAAAAATAGGAATTGCACTCATTCCCTACTCAAATATAGTGAATCAACACAACTTAGTAGACTTAACAGAATCCCAAGTCTGGAACTGGTTGCAGTGAGATTCCCACCACCAGGAAGGAGTAGCTTGTAAGGCAACATCCATCAACGGAAGCCTTTACTTTATTCAATACCAAATTCAATTTATTTGATAAAATTAGCTACAAGAATTATACCATTAGAAGTATGGTATTACATTATCTCAGTACCGATCCATCTAGTACAACGAATAGTTTTGCATCTCCTAGAGTGTATCTCATGGTCTCCCTGTTTTTGCTCTTCCAACACAACTTCTGAACCAACTTTAGTATGTTGAATACTTCTTCAATTGAGAGAATTCTCTGCTGTAGGATTATTATAGTCCTCCCTCTTCCCTGTAGTTAGTTGATATAATTTATCTAGGACATTAGTTTCCTCTACCTCATCAACAAGCTCCATGAATCTAGTACCTTAATATGGGTCGAGGGGCTGAATAAGCCAGACTCCATCTACCTCGAAGGTCATGGTATCCCACTTTATATCAATGATGGCATGATTTTTGAAATCCCAAAAAAATCCTAGTAGTGCTAGATATGGGTGTTTTTCCCCGATAACATCGATGACTTCAAAGTTAGCATAGATCTTAAATCCAACAATAACTAATTCTACATTTTCTAGTCGACCAACAAGGAGAATGCAATATTGGTTAGCAATATACAACTGGATAAGAGAAAACACCAGATTGGGTTTCCCTAATAGTTCCCATGCCTTACATGACAAGATATTCACATAAGATCCTAGATCCAACATAGTATCTTTAATTTGGCATCCCACAATCTGAGCATCGATTCAGAATTCCATCCTAATTCTGCACTTATTATGGTGAATTCATCTGCTGTGGAATTTTGCTAAATTCGCTGAAGTAGGCTCTAAGAGCTCCTCATTTTTTACAACACATTTAAGCTTCTTCCATAGTTGACAAGACAACTGCGCTTCACCCAAAATTTGCAAAAACGATTTGAACCACTCGATAATAGGTTGTGATGTTCCTTGAAAGAACTAAGAATAGTCTGCTTGCCATTTCTCCCGATATATGATTTTAGTACTGAAATAATATATTAACCATTTAAATATCTCAATCACATCCTTATAATATTTTTCTATTGGTGGGGATCATATGGTTTTCTTGGAGATGCAACTTTTGCTATAGCAAGTTGTTCAGGCACATGTTTATCAGCTCCATTCCACTTACATCCTCTACTAATTATATTAATATTGGGTTGTGGAAGTATTATTGGCTCTCTTGTCTCTACATTCATTAAGTTATCTCCCCTTTTCCTTTTTTTCTCCTCCCATTGGGCGATCAACTCAGGGAAGTCCTTCGTCACATGGGTATTCACTCGTTAATGTGAACACCAAGGTCTTCTAGCTAAAGGACAATCTCAAGCGCCATGAAATTTTTGGTCACATTTATAAAAACATATTGGACATGTTCTATGTGTGCTCCCTCCTTTATATCCTCCATCTCCCTTTCCTCGAGGGGACTCATTTACCAAAAAAGTAGCGCAGTCTAATCGATAAGCCAGAGCATCTAAGGCTATGGACTGGTTTGTATGGTGTGTGGGATATCCGTGAAACTCACAAAACAATTATTAGGTACATTTGAATATTTTTGTAATATAGGAAAGAGTCGAGGAGAATGGCCATTGGTACGAAAAAATTCACAATACTCATTAGAAGACATACCTTATTGATTTGGAAATGCATGGTACTAGGTATGTCCTTGGAAAGGAACACTTGTTGAACTTGCATAATAGTAAACAAATGAATCAAGTTTCTCTTCCCACTATTCTTTAACACTTCTCTTAATGATCCTAGTCACCATTATTTAAAACCCTAATTAATCTTTAGGTCTTGGCAATGTAACCATTTGTTGGAGATATTTTATTATTATTATTATTATTATTATTATTATTATTTATTATTATTATTATTATTATCATAGAGACCCAAGGTTCATTGTATGGTGCCCAAAAAGGGCTCGTTGTAGTCTACCATAACATCGACATATTTGATCTTTCGCAAGGGAAGGAAGTCTCACCCAAGGCGTGCTAAGACTTTTATAGGATTTTTAGGGTTTTAGATGGTGTTAGAATCCATTACATCAATTAAAATATAGAACATGACAAAATCCCCTACAATGATCTCCTTTCATTATTAGCAAGCCTAATAAATAGTACATCTACAGATCTGCATTAACTTCACTAGATTTGTCGAATGTCACTCCCAAAACCCTTTACAATCATAGGATTAAGCCAGAATAGAAAAAGGTTATAGTAGCAAAGGATGGGTCGTAATTTCAACAACACATCAACCTTCCTCTATTATATCTATTTTGCAGCTCGCTCTGCGTGTCTATAAATAGCTTTAGGCCCATTGAAATTATTCATGCTCATTTGCTGGAGTCAAATCTAACCACCTTGATAGAATCAAAACTCACTCGGTCCACATTTGCTTGATTATTTCAACTTTAAAAGTTCGATCCTTTATTTTGTGGACTTGGAAAATTCCAACAAAACTTCTTGGTCCTCTACTTCTCGGTTCTTTATTTTCCATTGTTGTCTTATCACCAAATAGACCAAACTCTTTTATGACTTGCGCTACTTGTACCCCGCAACAACATGTTGATCAAAATTAGCCCCAAAGAAATGAAGGGCCAACAGACGAATACTATATTTATATAAGAATGTATGAATACAAGAGATATGAGATGCGACAGTTACAAAATGAGGGCCCACTTATATACCTGGGCAAGTGCCCCTTCATGAATGGTCATGTCCTTAGAGACATGCCTATTCTATACTAATCATTAATTAATTAATTAATAAATTATGATTTTATTATTATTATTATTGTTATTTATATTATTTTTATATAAACTATTATTCATAACATTGTTTTGTTTAGAACAACTCTCTTTTTGAGTTTGTGACAGACTTCCATTAACATCCAAAAATTGATTGATTCAGTGAGGGTGAGGTTGATGTTGATTCCCATAGAGTGCTCATTTTAGGAGTAGATATGCTTGAAGATGTGTAGCTTAAACTTGCACTTACCAAGCCCATCATTAGACCTTGGGAAGAATTTGTTAGCAACAAGAACATAAATGGTCTTGGATATGAAAATGACATGTCCTTCCACGTTCCATACTATTCCAAACCCATTCAGTTTCAAAGTGTTGGATTTCTTCAAGACAACTTATCTTGACTTGCTCCTCTTCCACAACCACATCATATTTGCAGGTGCCAACATTATGATAAAGTTGGCCATGTGAAAGTTCAGTGTTTTGATCTTCACCCTTAGAAGCATTATGGTAAGCACACTCATCAATCAAACACATGTTCTGAAAACAATACTCCTATAAGAGTGAAGATTCACCTTGGATGGATCTCTTCTTGCCAATGGTCATCAACATCCAAGAAGATATATCGGTCATACCTCAGAGTTAAGTCTCGAGTATTGACTTGTCTTGCAATAGAGATTTCTTCATATTCTCATCTTGTATCTAAAAGGGGGGGAATTGATGTTCAGTTACCATATTTGAAGATATATCGGGTGAGCCTGAGCCATGACTTGAACCAGAGTCAACTTCTATAGCCTAGAGCCAGAGTCAGCCATAGCTATTTTCAAAGTTGTAGCTAGAGACCGATTCATACTCCATAAGCATGCTTTTGGTTGGTGGTATAACTTAAACTAAAATATGCAGAAGACTTCAATGTCTAATACACCAATTTATAGTCAAACCGAAGTCACTATAAGATAAATAAGATATTTGATTTTTTTTTAGAAAAAAAACAAATAAGATATTTGAATAAGAAAAACGAAAAAAAATGATTTATAGAGAAACAAGAAAAATATATATAATATAATATATATAATATATTATATATATATAATATAATATATATATAAATATATATTATATATGATCGTGATAACACCTCATCAATATAAGGATTACAACTCATAGTCTCGAAATTTGTGATTGGCTATGGAATCACAATCTAACATGTGTGCGCATGTTAAAGAAAATCACTTAAAAAAATTAAAGTAATTAAAAAGATAACCCTAAGATCAAAGGAAAGAAAAAAAAATATTGTTATAAAAGTTAAAAGTATTTATTTAAAAAAAAAGTCCAAAATATTTAAAAATAATCCTACTTATCATTATAAACATTAAAAAGGGTATTATTGAAAGTTTAACTTAAAAAAATAAATCTAAGCTCATCTCAAAAAATCAAAATGGATAATTCAAAAATGAAGGAAGGAAGATTCTCCTATAAGAGTTGTCCAATCACATATTGGATATTATTTACATTAAAAGGGGGCATCCAAAGAAAAATAAAATATTGTTATCAATACAAGTGACAAGGAAAATTACATCAATATTAATTTTACAAATCAGTTATCAATTACATAACCAAATATAGGTGAAAGAGAAAATATCTTTGGAAAGAAACATTATGAAACTAATGGCTTACAAATGAAAATCAATGATTACAAATGTGTATCCCAATTCACCATTGTAACTATATTTGAAGAAAATATCGATTTAATTTTGGCTTACCTTGGTTTGAAAAACTAGGTACCTTCATATTAAGCACTGAGAATCATTTTTTGACTTTTTCTTGCTAAGAAGAAGAAGGTGACCCTTTAGAACATTACAATGAAGTCATATTCAGTGGTATCTTCATCCAAATACTTTTTTGATATATAAAAGGTAATCACTCAGGAAAGTCAAAAGTCAATATCAGAGATGCATAAATAATTTGATAAAGTTATTTCCAATAAAAACAAAGAAATTTCTTGCTTAAGAGATCAGAGTAAAAAAAAATTCACAAATTTATCATAACAAGATGAAGAAAATTATCACTTAAATATACTTAATCAAAAGTTGTTGGAAGAAATTAGGACATTAAAAAAATAAAGTTGGTGAATAAGAAGCTGAAGAAATTTCATGTCTTCAGCATCATAACTAAAATCTATTCACTCAAGTTAAGAAGCTTAAGACTGAAAAACAATCACTCGAAAATAGAGAAAGAAATTATCACAAAATAAACATCAAAATTTAAAGAAATCCAAGTTGAAGAAAAGGGAACAAACACTGATCCATATAATATCACAAATAAGAAATATCTAAAGTCAATTAAAGTGAAAACGTACTCAGATGCTACAATACATATGACGAAAATTCCAAGTGAAGATGATCCGAATTGGATCCTAAAACTCTCTAAGTTTTCACGACTGTTTCAAATTATGCTAAAAGATTCAAGTCTTAGAAAAGTCAAAGCTATTAGGAGGAATCCTTGTAACAGTTGCAATTGTGGCCAGAGCGGAGAAACGAGGACCCTTGGTCGAGTGTGCAGACCATTGGCCCATGGTAAAGCGCAATGGCACAAAACTGGCAAAACCAGAGGCTAATTCGGGAAACAGAGGTGGATTCTGATATGTGATTAGCGCTAGGGCATGCCCCTCAGTAAAGGAAAGCCCCGAAGCACCGGGACCCGAAAACGCTATAAAATTTGGAAAACAACTGTTTCGGTTCTGTAGCGCGAGATTCCCCAAAAGTGGCAGGATATCGGAAGGCTTCGAGGCGATAAGCAGTTTTGACTGAGTCCCACCCAATGCCACACATCGAGCGACACGCGTCTGGTGGATGAGAGAGAAAACCGCCCACATCGGACGAGTAAACGTCGTGCAACTTGTCCGCTCGATATGAAGGACGACCGTAGGATCTGGGGGGTCCAGATCGATGGCAGAGATGCGTCCCGATGACTGACCAGATTTGGCAGGTCAAAAAGAAATAAGATAGGGGATTTGAAGTTCGACATGGATGATGAGTTGGCAAACGATTCGTGTTCGCAGGTGATCTTGAAGCAAACAGATTTAACGACCATTTGAATATGATTCAGGGAATCTGACACCCAGTTCGTTAGCAAACAGGTGACCACCTCCCTATGAGGTGTTACCCAATGATGATGACACAGAGCAGAGGAATTCAAACGGACAGAGGAAAGGAAACCAGAAGGTTGGGAAGCGAAAACGAGCAGTCAAAGAACAGATTGGCTTTAAAGCCATGAATTTACAGAAGCAGAGAAGGCAACAGAGAGACGCAAGAAGTTAATAGCAGAGAATAGTGAGTAGAAG
Organism: Pinus taeda; assembly: GCA_000404065.3. Lineage (NCBI taxonomy): Eukaryota > Viridiplantae > Streptophyta > Pinopsida > Pinales > Pinaceae > Pinus > Pinus taeda. The sequence goes on from APFE030809622.1 coordinate 123,478, forward strand.
TCGAGCTGACCTGAAGGCAGCATCGAGCCAGACAGAGCCAGAGAGAGTCAGAGAGTCTATGTACTCCATTGAAGGCTTGAAAGGTTCAAGCAAGCTCCTCGGCATAGGCCTGTCATACTACTGTGACCCTCAGAGATCGAGTTTCAGTAAGGAGAGTCTGTGCACTCCATTCCTACTGACTTCATTTTGTTTAGTGAGTCTTGAATCGAGCTCATTGTTGTAAAAACTCTACTTGAAAACATAATAGAGAGGCCACCACTGAAAGGCTGGACCAGGAGACATATCCCAGGAGCGTTGGATGAACTCCTTATTAAACTTGTTTTGTGTACATGTTTGACTGTTATGTTTTCTCTGATTGGCTCAATGTCTATGTATTCTAGCAATCTTATCGATCCGTTGAATAAATAACATAGGCACATCCTTGCACATAGTCCGTAATACCTTTCATTCTTTATCCTGGATAAATTCTAGATCAGAAGATTCCATAATCAACTCAACAACATCAGTACTTGAAGTAAATAAAGAAATCACCACATGTATGATAAGATAAAATCAGGTCACAAGAAGTCCTTTTCGACACCCAAATCATAAAAGTAGACATTCCAACGAGTCAATGGATACATATCACTCAAGACAAAAATAATTGATTTATGTTTTAAAGAATATTGATATCAAAAAAATTGAGTCTCATGGTAACAATTCATCTTTGGAGGCATATAAGCGCAAATTTCCACAGAAGATTGATTTGGGATGGTTAGACCATTTCACTGTTCAACAAGTTTGTATCGCAATTAGAATGTCATATCGTCTTGTATCATTGAAGATGATAACTTGAAAAATTGTGAAAGTTGCGATGACATTATAAGACAAAGAAAAAAATATCAAGCCTTTTCATCGATATGCTTTGAATATAAATCATTTCTAAAGGGGAAGGCAATTTTATGAACATAATTATGTATACAATAATATAAATAATGATGATTAACAAGTATAATTAACTATGAAAGTGCATGTTCCAAAAGACTCGACCCTTTATGAAAGGGAACTTCACCCGAGGTATATAAACGGGGCCCTTATTGTACAATCATTCATTTCATACACTTTATACATTATTAGTCATATAAATGGATTCTTTTACTACATTCCAAGTCTTTTGGATTAATTAAATTGCGAGGCACGTTTGGCTATCCCAAAAAACCAAGTGCATAAATTCCTCTTCTTATTTATTTTCTTATTTTTTATTAATTTTATCTACATTAAACTATGAACACTTCACCACATATGCCAAAACCTCAACCTAGAAAGGGGATACCTAGAAAATTTATTCTAAATATTTTTTATCATCATATAGATTCATTAGAAATAGGAAGATAAAAAATAGAGTTGGAAACAATGCCTAATAACAAATCTGAATTGTTGGATAAGTTGTTGGATGAGTTAAAAAGTTAGGAAAGTGCATTCTGAGGTCTTGCTCTCTACAAAACACCCTAGCTTTGGTTAAAACCTTACAAATCCTTCCTCAAGCACCTAGCATTCAAGATGAGCCTCTTCTATAGAAGAGGCCTTCCTCTTCCACCCTCTCCTCTATCCATCGCGATGTTTAACACTCTTTTCATGTACAAATCTAGGTCAGAAAAACCCCCTCCTTCCGAGTTCATGCAAAAAATTAATGAAATTCCGAAATCCACCATTCCATGTCAAACCCATGTGATGTTACCCTACCTTGCTGAAAGGGAATAAGTTGGGAAGTTTACCGGTATCTTGCCATCCCCTCACTCACTAACATCTCGGGAAGAAAAAAAATTGGAAACCTTTGATCAAGGGAAAATCCTCATTGTCCTTATGTGGGAAAGGCTTCTTCATCTTCATATTTGAAGAGAAATAGGACAAGAACCTAATATTTAGAAGCAACCCATATTTCACGGAGGGGCACAATTTATATCTAAACAGGTGGAGTCTAGATCTCAATCCAAAAACTAATATACCCTAAGTAGTCTCAATATGGGTAAAACTCCCTCACTTTCCTCTCCACTACTAGAATGAAGATACTTTCATAAATATAAGGAATGCCTTGAGGAAGTACATGGAAAAATCTGAGCCTAGAGATGGAATTCTTGCATGTGCAAGAATTTGCATGGAAGTAGACTTGGAAAAAGGTTTTACTAGAAGCCATTCGACTCGCTCTAGAAAATTGGTCCTTCATTCAACAAGTAGACTACAATCAAATCCCCTTCAAGTGAAATACTTGCTACAAATACAACCAATTTTCTAGATATTGCCTAAAGAATACCCAAGAAGAGACACAATCAGAGCAATGGAAACAACAAAAAATAAGGAGTAATGGACAAGAAATCTTGCAAAATCCCCAACAACCTCCTCCCCTCCCCCCCACTTCATCCCTTCATCTCCCTACCATAACCCTCCTTCATCTCCCCCCATGATCTAATTCCCTCCCCACTAAACAATAAGTATGAAATCATATACCAATATGAAACTCGTGAAGAGAATGGCCATATAAATATCGAGGGTGGAAATACAAAAGAAATACCACCATTGGAATACACCCCACTTCAAAATTCAAATAATTTCATTTCCCCCTCTCAAGAAGCAATCTTAGAAACCTATAGAATATAGGGATTCTAGAGTTGGCATAAAGGTGGTGCTACCAAAGGTCAACTTGGTAGAAAAATTATTAGAGGGTGAAACTATCAAGGACTATGAGAAAATTGATTATAAAATAAGGGAGAAAAAAAAATAAAGAAAAGAGGGGAACAAGTGAGCTGAGACAAGGGAATGGGAACCAAACACACAATGGATGAATGCTACAGTAGAAGCACTGAAAATTCAAAATGCAACACAATCCATCCTTAAAGGGGAGCTAAAAAAAAGAAAGTAAATAATGAAAGCCATCTTGTGCAATTGCAAGGTTTGGGGAGTGAAAACAAGTGAAAACTAGTTAAAAACTTAGTAAGATAAGATAACCCTAAAATTCTTTTGCTACAAGAGACCAATATGTAGAAGAAATCAACCCTTAAAAAATGTAAAAGTGCACAGAATAATAGTGAAGCTTAAGTAATCAGCTCGAGAGGAGCATCAAGAGGAATTTGTACAATATGGTTGTCAACCCATTTCTGATTTTTGCAAGAATCATCATCAGAGCATTGAACAATAGTATGCCTGCTCTAGATCCAATCAGATAAGACAATCAAATTTCTTAACATTTATATACCAAACATATAACCTGAAAACAATTCCTCTAGGGGCTCTCTTTCAAATCTAAAGGTCGCCATATAGGATAGCAACAATATTTTTGTAGGAGATTTTAAAACTACAATCCATAGTTGGGGAAAAAGGGAACCTCTATGATTAGAGATCCTTTGAGGGAGAATCTAGAAGATATAATTTCTTCTTTTGATCTAGTCAATCTCAAACCTCATGTGGAAGAAAAATATACTTGGTTAAACAAAAGAATAGGACATGGGCACATAATGGCCAAATTAGATAGATTTCTTGTGTATAGCCTTTTTTTGGACAAAAAATCCTCCCTCTCTCTCAAATCATCCCATGGTCAGGCTTCAATCATAAGCCTATTTCCATAGCACTCACTCCCCTTGATAAATACGCCTCCCTCCCTTTCCGATATAACCATTTATATACGCAAAACCTTGACTTCCTAGACCTTGTCTGTCTATCTTGGAACTAATGGATAGTAGGTTCACCAATATATATCTCTGAACAAAAGGTAAAAAAGGTAAAAAAAGTCCTAAAATTATGTGCAAAAAAGGGTGGAAAGATCAGGAATCTATTCAATCTTTAAAAGGACAACTGAAAGAGATCCAAGAAACCATGGAAACAAGTAGTCAACTAGAGCACATTGTTACAGTAAAAAAATATATTTCAGAAACTTCAAACATAACCAAAAATGAAGAGGAAATATGGAGGCTTAAATCAAGAAGAATTTGGCTCGAATCAAGGGACATAGACAAGGAATTCTTTCATAGGCAAGCTAAGAAAATATTATGGAGAAATATCTCGACAAAATATCCATTATTGAAGATGAGACATTGACCTCTTCTGAACAAATAAAAGAGGCATCAATCAATCACTATGGAAATTTATATCAAGAACAAAGTCGATGGAGCAAAGAGGCAAGAGATAATATGCTAGAACATATTCCTAACCTAATATGCCAAGAAGAAAATGAGAAATTGCAAAGTCAATTACAAAGAATGATGTTTAGGAGGCTATGAAATTAGTTGAACGAGATATAACACCTGGACCAAAAATGTTTTTGATACATTTTTATAAGTTATGTTTGCACATCATTGAGAAGTATTTGATCATAATGATAACTTATGTTAAAAAATATTCAAAGAATGGAGGTCGAATATATTCAACATTTTTGGCTCTAATTCCAAAGGAAGTTAACCCCTCCTCCTTTGACACATTTCAGACCATCTCTTTATGTAATGTTTCTTACAAAATAGTATCTAAAATCATTACAAACAAAACATTAATCCATAAAAGACAAATCATTGGCAACATTATCTTAGTTCAAGGGGAAATCCATTCAAGCAAATAGAGAGGGAAAAAAGGAATGCTAATCAAGTTAGATATGGTCAATGCCTTCGACAAAGTTAAGCACAATTTTCTCTTTGACATTCTCCACAAATTTTCCTTCAGTGATGAGTTTGTAGCTTCGATCACAACTTGCATAAAGTCCCCTTGGATCTTGCTTTTAGTAAATGGTTATTTGGTAGGCTTCTTCAAAGCATCACAAGGTCTTAGACATGGATGCCATCTACCTTATCTCCTCTATATTTTTATGGATTTTTCTTTAAGCATAAAACTTGAAAATGAAAGAAGCAATGAATTTCTCAAAAGAATCAAAATAGTTATAGGTGTTAAGGAATTTAATCATACTCATTTTGTTGATGACACCCTTTTGTTAAGAGGCACTTTGACAATAATACTGGGCATGTTCAACCCCATTCTAGAATAATTTGTTCAAGATTCTGGGGGAATGATAAATAAGAGGAAAAGTCTTCCCTCATGGAACAACTCCATTTCTAGAAAAGCAACTATCTAAAGAAAGTTACAAGTTCCTATTGGAGTATGTCACTTTTGAAGGTAATAATGTCTAGGTTATGTCAAAAGAAACTCCAATTATATATATAGAAGGGGTATATCCCACATTTATCATGGAGTAAAATATCCTTGTAATAATTTATTATCTAAACAAGTGAAATTACATCATCCACATGTATTATGGGAATGTAATTTCTCAATACCTCTTAATATATAATAGATATTAGGAAGTCCTATAAGACATACAAGAAAATATATGATAGTTTTATCATTGTAGAGTGGTAAAGCGTTTGTGATAGTGCTCTTTGTAACGAATTTTGAAGGTAGTAAAGACATTATTTTCAATAATCTAGTAAAGACACTATTTTCAATAATCTAACATGGTATCAGAGAGAAATTACTATTTTCAAGTATTTATTATTTTATGAGAAATTACTATTTTCTACCTCCTTTAGTAAAAAATATTATCTAAACATATTTTTTTTTCAATTAGAGCACTTAATTTTGTAGATATGTTGTCAGATCTAGTATTAGCTAGGATCGACTGTCGGCTCGTTCTTTTTATTTTTATTTTTCATTTCATTTCCTTGTAATACACTTAATTTTCGTAAGCTACCCTAAGTTAGTTTAATTTATAAAACCTAAAGTTTTTTGGGCACTTTTGATGTTTGGTATTTACCAGGCCAATTTTTTTTTACGAAGCATAACAATTTCTTCCAAAGTTGATACTTTTGTTGCAGGAGCCGATTTTGGGTGAATTTTTTTTTTGACAAGTTGATTTTGGTGAGATTTACCTACTACACCCTTCTGTCAACTTATTCATGCATTGTATAACATTATACAAAATTTGTACGGATGTATATAAAGGGTTTTCTATAGTAATATATATATATACATATAAATATATATATTATATATATATATAAATATAGAATATATATATTATATATGATGTATATAAAGGGTCCGCTATAATAATATAGTAGTAGAATATATATATATATATATATATTAAAACTATCTTGTTGACTGCTCAAGTAAATCCAAGGGTCAATTTTAGACCAATTTGATGCATAGATTCATTTTGTAGCACTCACTTTGAGCACAGATCGACCCAAAAATTGAATCTGATTTTTTTGTTTTGTTAACATTTGCGAGTGGGACTCAAGTTTTACAAGACGAGGAAAACTCGACTCTCTCGTTGAAGGATGATTATATAATTGTCATTTAATTTCACCCATATGGACAACTATATTTGAGTAGGGTCGAGTTGGGTAGTGAATTGAGTGTGTCACAGGTGGTCGGGGGATTTACTGATAACATCCCCACCCAGGTTGAAGCCTCATTGACATGACTATGTATGGTTATCCTGGCGTATGTTGTATTATGTACCTCTTCCTTGAATTAAGAAAGAAGATGAAAATCTACTTTAAAGTTTTAATAAGGGTTGTGTTGGATATAAAATCCATATATCTCACCGAGGGCTTTGAGCCTATGAATGCTTAACAAACGAGGTAAGTTTTTCGTTTTGTTAACCTAATTTTTAAAAACACAAAAGGGGTTTTCATTTTTTGTTGTTTATTTGGGTTTACGTGAGCGTTATTATAAATATCCATATATAATATATAATCTTTTTTATAAAAATAAACATATTTGTTTACGTATAATTTTTTATTATAAAAGTTTTCGCAATATTGTTTATATTAAAAATATATTTCATTATATTATTATTTTTCAAATTATAACAAATATTTTATAATAATATAAGATTTATTAAAAATATATTCTTATCATTATAACAAATAACATATTTTACCTATTAAATTTTATTTAGTTTTTGTATAATAGTGTTTGTAATCTTAAGTGCTAGTTTTATGATTTTTTTTTCCAAAGAAAAAGGTGCAATTTTCATTAATATATTAAGAAAATTACATGTATCTTTAACATGTATGAGATGCAATCACTTTTGAAACAAAACAGTTCAATGTTTAAAACATATATACATGTTTATACCATTTATTGCAGAGAGTGAAATAACTAGCAGTAATAACATAAATACAAGAAAGTCCAAAAAATGATGATGATAAAAAGCAAAAAACCAAAGAATGATCGAGGTGATCATTCTGAGTAAATCCCATTCATATCGATGAATGGATGGTGGAAAAACTGAAAGAAAGCACCATCTCTATATTCCTGAATTAACCATTGTCCCCTGTTCAGCTGTGCGACCTCTTTGGATTGACAATCAACGATCTCATTCCTTTCCCTGTAGATATGAAAGCATACAATAAAATCAAATTGTGATTTTAGAGTAATGACATCATCTAGTGTGTGCAAGTGACAATGATATACATCATTTATCTAATTTATAACAAGCTGTGAATCCCCAAAGATCTGAATCTTGTGACAATTTTGTTCCAGCGCAAAGAGGAGAAGGTGTCTTAAACTATTTAGCTCAGCAAAATTATTTGTTCCTCTTCCGAGACCCACTTTGATTCTGAAAGACAGGTGCTCATTGATGTGTAGGAAAGCTCCCCCCCACAACCCTCGGCCTAGGCAGAGCCATCAAAATAACCCCACGGGAAGCTATTATCAATGAATTTTGGAGTGATGACACGAGGAGGTTTGATGTTTGGGATGTCTGGAATCAGGTTGTGAATGGAAACAGAATTTATACAGGTGGCTAACCATTTTTTTTGTGCATCTTGGAAGATAAATTAGTTCTTGTTTAACCAAATGCCCCAGCAAACAATCAGGGGGGTATTTCTAACCTTTTGGGATGGAGCCCAAGTCCACCAACGAAACCTTGCTTCCTCAATATTTTGTCCAACCCAATTGGTCTTCTTGTTGAGGGTAATAATAATAGTGGATGAAAACTGTGTCATAACCCGGCAGAGGAGGAAGATATGGTTCGTGTCTTCTGCATTAGATTTGCATAAGCAACATTTGGAGGGACTATGAAAAGCCCACTTCATGAGATTTATTTCTGTTGGAGCTTTGTTTGTGAGGATACACCACATGAAAAACTTTGACTTCTAGGGGGGTTTTAGTTTCCAAAGGTGGCGCCACCACCAACAGTTTATACCATTTTCCTGGGCTGTCATAAGAGCCGCATAACCTACTTTTGGGGAGTACCTCCCGTGAGGGGCAGTGGCCTAGATGATCTCATCCTCCTTCTCTGTTATTCTGATATTGGCTTCCTCCAGAGCACCAAAAAAGTGATTCCAGGCCCTGTGCCATCTATCTGGGATGCCAAAATTCTTGAGATCCAACCATCGTTGAAGAGCCCAAAGGTCGATTCCAGTTACAACAATTTGGGCAATCTTTGAGAGACCTATCCTTGAATGAAATTGTCGCAGAGCCCTCGGAAGTATGTGGGAATTACTGCAACCGGTCCAGGCATCAATGCCTAATCTCACCTGCTCACTGTTACCAATTTTCCATTCTAACCCATTCTTGATTAGACTTAAGGATTGGGAAATGGCCTTCCAGATGATGGAGGCTCCAACAAAAGACAGGTTGGGTTTGCGAATCCAATCCATTATTGAAAGGGGGTGGATGTACTTAAAATAGACTACCTCTTGCCATAGGCTTACAATTTTGATTAATTACCAACCCATCTTTGTTGCAAGTGCCTTTGGCTTCCCAATCTTGTCCCAGCAGACCCAAGCAAAAGTCCTTCCCACATTTAGACCCCTCCATAGGAATCTGCAACATATTTGTTGAATCCTATTGAGAATACCTTTTGGGATCCAAGCCAGAGTCATCCAACAGACCATAATTCCCTCGAGCACCGATTTAATCAGAGTGAGCATGCCCGCCTTGGAGAGCTAACGTTGTTGCTAGATGTTTATTCTGCTTTCAATTTTTGCGATAAGCCAGGCCCAATCAGTGATGCGATACCCATTTTATTTTAGTCTAAACCCCAAGTATTTTAGACCAACGTCCAGCTCTTGTCTAACGAAGTCAAAATGTTGGGCCGCATACCTTTCCTTGTTTTGGAGACAAGTCACAAAAATGATCATGGATTTCCCATAGTTGGCTCCATACCTGTTACTTTGCAGAAGAGAGATAGTATATTCTTGAAAACATAGGAGTCACGAAAAGAACCGTTTAGAAAAAAAAGAACATCATCAACAAACAATAGATGAGAGAGAGTTGTCATGTCTGATATCCAGACTCCCCCCATATCACCCACCTCTTGGGCATTTTTTATTAGTCTTCTTAAACCTTCCATGATCAAAAGAAAAAGGAGGGGGGAGAGAGGGCATCCCTGTTTCAGTCCTCGCTCAACATGAAAAAAACCATAAGCCACCCATTTATGAGGATGCTAAAGGAGGCAAAAGAGAAACAACACATGATCCAGGAGATGAAGGAGTGGGGGAAGACGATATGAGTGAGAATGAGCTGCAAGTAGGACCAACTAGCCTTATCAAAGGCTTTGGAAAGATCTATCTTTAGTATGATGGAATTTTTATTCTGTTTCTTGATCAAGTGGAGGCCTTCTTGGGCAGTCCCAATAGCTTCATGGATCTGGCGGTGATTGAGGAAAGCAAACTGTTCCTTGGATATCATCTCGTAGAGGATAGGTTTTACATGGAGAGCGATGGTTTTGGATATTGTTGATGTAGTTGTAGAGGGAAAAAGGTTGATAATCATTAAAGATGAGGGGTTTGCCAATTTTTGGGATGAGGGTCAGGAAAGTCGCATTAAAATCCTCATACATTCTGCCTATGGTTCTGCATTCCTCAATAGCCAAGAGAAGATCCGACCCAATTATCTCTATAAAGGTACTGTATAATTACATAGGCCACCCGTCCAGCCCTGAGATTTTATCTTTGTTGAAACATTTCAGCACTGCTTCCAGATCCCCCTGTGAAACTGGTGTGATTAAGGCCTCCAATTCTTCTGGCTCAACAAATCTAGGGAGTACCTCAGCAATGCGGATAATTTCAGGGAGGGTGACACCCCTAGGAGCCTTGTAGATATTTGAAAAGTGAATAACTCCCATATCAACCAACTGATTGAAAGTGCTAGCCTCCCTGCCAACATGGTCATGCAACTCCCATATGGTGTTGATATACTTTCTCCCTTGGGCATGTTGATGAAAAAACTTGGAGTTTTTGTCACCCAATTTTAAACCAAATTTATCTACTCTTTAAATGCCATGAATCCTCTTTTTGTCTCAAGAGTATGATCTTCTTCGATTCTAGATGGATTAGATGTTCCTTTGTTTTAGTCGAACCATCAGTAGTAAGCCCGGAGGCTTCCAAAAATTTGAGGTCTCCTTCAATCCTTCAAAGATCGGCCTCGTCCTTTAGCTGTTTGTTCTTCTCCCAATCAATGGTTTTTGATTTTAAGTAGGCCAAATTATTTACAATTATCTCGGCCCGGGAGGATCGATCGCCTGAACTACTGTGTGTCCAAGAGTCTCTGACAATTTTATGGAAATCGTCGTCAAAGAGCCACATCGAGTTGAATTTAAAAGGTGACTAAGGTTTAAGTTGTCCCAAATCTCCAAGAAGGTCGGAGAATGGTCAGATATCTCACCTGATCCCACCCATTGGCGAAAACGATCCAATCTGGATAGTAACAAGGCCTTAATCAGGAAACAGTCCAGCCTCTTGGCCAATGCATCCTCCCTCGTCCTTCTGTTCCTCCAGGTCGGCATAAGCTTGGCTGTATCAATGTTTAGAAGGTCATGGGAATCCATCAGGACTTCAAAAAAAACCATTAGGGGGTCACTCTGGGCTCTGCTACCCCAGGATTCCGCAAGCTCAAGGGATAAATTTAAATAACCCCCCGATGATTAAGTTTTTTGTTTGCATGAAGTCAACATCCAATAGTCTTTTACAGAATAATTCCCTGTTATGGCAGGACCCATAGATGTTGACAAGCCTGAGGGGGAGATTCAAATCAAAGGATATAATGTTTGCACCCAAGTAACCCTCACCACCCCAGACATTTTCCAATCTTATCGATCTTTTATTAAAGCCCATGGTGCAACCACCCGAGCGCCCTTGAACAACCAAGAAATGGAAGACCCAGTTCAAGAGGAAATTCATAAGCATTTTGTTTACCAGACTCCCTTCCCCATGGTTTCTTGTAGAAAAATGACGTCTAATATCCCCGAGTTACATAACCCCTTTAGGGCCATTTTTTTGTCCGAGCTGGCCAAGCCCCTATAGTTGAAGGAGGGACACTTCATGGGGTAACCTTATGAGGTTTTCCCTTTTCTCTAAGGACCTGTACAATAGGGGTTTGTATACCTGAAGCCATCTCGATGCCAACCCTCTTGATGGATTTAAAAAGATGGGATTGTATGCCTCTTGGGGGTTTTAAGGGGATGGAAGGGAGGGAATTTCATCCAGGTTGAAGGCAAGGGTCTGTGAGGCAGGAAGGGAGCAAAGGTAATAGTGGTAACTAAAGGTTGGGCTACCTCTGGGAGTCAGAGGAGGAGGTATCAGGATAATTGAGGGGTTTGAACTAAGGGGTGGGGGAGGGGTAGATATCACTGGATAAATTGGGGAACACATCTTGCTAACCCCAGTGACTGAACTAGACAATAACATAGATGTAGAAGCAATATCAGATATCAGACGATCATTGGAAAATAAAGGAGGAGGAGGAGGAGGAGTACCCGAGAAATAAAATTCTCTGGTCCGAGCTCTGGTGAGAGGTGGCACTGAGGTCTCGGAGTCCAGCCACCAAGGTGACACCCCTAAATCGACCTGTCTTAGCCCCAAAGCACCCGGAGGGTTCGCATGCGGAAGAAAATCCACCTCCGACGTTTGAGTACTTGCCAAAACTAGTGACCTGGGAGAATCTGACTACTTCCCAGATAACATGGGTAGTCTTTGTACAGATGTCCCACCTCATGACACCGGTTGCAATGAAAGGGGATACCTTCATAATCAAGAATCTTCCTCCTTGTGACCTCTCTCATTTGTAGTTGATATCTCTCCACCAGACCCTCTCTGGTGTCTAGGTACACCAGAATTCTAGCTATTGTCATGCATCGAGTATCCTGGTAAGCCATTTCATGATCAAGATACACCACCATGTTGTCTCCAATGAATTAAAAGATGTCCTCTACCCAAAATTGGAGAGGAAGGCCAGGGAGGCAGACCCATATCGGACCAGCACCCAAGTTTTCTTTCTCGGAATCAAATAATGGTGACCACCATTTTAGTAGGAATGGTGTCATTTAATTGTGCCAGTACTACGTCAAGACCCAATCCACCAGTTCCGGCTGCGGGAAGATGAGCATGAACCACCCCCTTGATAGAGTGATGACACCTGGGAGTTGCACCATCAGGTTACCCCATACCTCCAAGGTCCACTCCTCAAGCGAGCTGGGGTGTAGTCTCTACCTCGGACCTTGCCAACCAAAACTGTGCTCTTCGTTAGAGCAACTTGTGCCATTGTTATCCCAACCCCAAACACAAGGAGCCAGTGGCATTCCCAGAATTTTGAAAGCTTTGATTTTTTCCTTTCCCCAGTTCTTTTTTGTTGGTCTGTGGGAGCTCCTTCTGCGGGGGGGATCTCTTATGAATTTGAGGATCTATTTTCTTCTGGTCCAGTATCCTGTCTGAAGATACCGTTAAAGAAACCGGAGGGATGTGCAGTAGCGGGGACCGAGTGGGAAGAGCCCTCAACCGCTATCTCGAGAATACCGTAATGGGGAGGTGAAGTGCCCCTCACTTCTAGGGTTGTTCCACATAACCCTGCCGATCATACACAAACGCTGCCTTGAGGAAAAGCTATACTCGTTGGAGCTTGAGACCAAGACTGGAGCTTTGATGGAGATGGGATGTTGAGGAAAGGAGAGTCGGAGCCTTTGCCCAAACAAAGCAGCCCATCTGATACCGTAGCAACCAGTCGTGAAAATCCCAAACCCTGGAGCGAAACCTCTATATCTTCTATTAAGGTGGAGAGTTCGGCCACCTACATAGCTGGTGGAATGGTTTTCTCCGGTTGTTTCCCAGATTCTGACTTGTGTTTGTCTTCGACCCAAATGTCTGCTATGGTTAAGGAGTCATAGGAGTAGTCAAGCATTTCCTCTACCATTCATTAATCAAAAGCGGTTTGGGTAGCAAAGAAACTGTTCTGAGGAAATCGAGCGAAAGATCCCCTCTAGGCCGCTGACCCCTGTTGAAAACCTCTGATATCTCGGAGACCGACTGATAAAAGCGCTTTCACCGTGTCCATGAGATCCCAGAACCATCGTGGTAAGTAAAATCCCAGGCAATTGTTGTCATTCATAACCTCTTACAGTGAACCCAACTAAAAACCTGTGGAGGCATTAATGGATATAAAAAGCCACTTGCCAAGCTATAATCGAGATAACCGCTGCGACCCAAAACCATGAGCAGGTAAAAAGAAAGGAGGCTTCGGGAGTAGGGTCATAGGTTCTTCATGGTAGGAAGATTTTGGTAAACCTGGAGACTATGGCTACCTCAATCTATGGCTCGTGTCCTGTAGTAAACTGCAAACCCTAACCCAACCATCGAAACCTTGTAGTGCTGCCGCCATCGTTTTTCATGATTTTTTTTTATTAGTACGTATATAATGTTTTTCTAGAAAGATTATTTAAAATTTCTACCCATTGTAAACATATTGATCCAAGACATATTAATTTTTCAAATAACAAGAGTTATTGAAGTTTTTATTTTTATTTTTATTTTTTAATCTTGGCTCTATGAACTTTGATTATTAAGTTTCTTATAGGTACAAAAGTAGTTCAGTTTTTGTAATTGTCTAACATCATGTTCTTTATTTGCAGCTTTGATTTCCTTTTTATTCTTCATTATGATGTGAAAGGTAGTTTTTATTCCCGTGTTAGTAGGATCTAACTATCTTCCATGGAAAATAAAAATGGTTGATATTCTTATAAGTGAGAACTTATGGAGATTGGTTAATGGTGAGCTTAAGAAACTGATTGATGCTAAAGACTTGGCCATATAGGAAGCATGATATGATTGAACAAGAAGAATCAATAGTCAAACGATTTGGGATATTCTTTAGATTTATGTTGAGGTTGAAGGTAGCCTAGTTGAGGTATGAAAAACGTTAGCTTCTTTGTTTGATAAACCTGATGATGTATCTTCTTATTGTCTATAAAAGAAAATCCATGAGTTAGATCTTAAATATTTTGATAGGATAGAACTCTTTATTGTTGAATTGAAAACTCTCAATGAAAAAGTAATTGATCCAGATTGGATCAATATATATATTTTTTATCCATCTCATTTCTTTCATAGTGGAAAAAGTGGAGGAATTTGCTCCCATGACCATTTTTACTGGTGTGACCTAGTTTGGCAAGTTGGGGTCTAAAATTTTTCGGGAGTATTTTGAGGCATAAAATGGTATTTTTGGGGTTACAAATTTGTTATTGTAGCGTAGCACACTTTTTTACTATTTTACATATAGAGGCCTTTTCAATGGCACAAGAATCATCTTAATTGGAGTGTGTATGCAAAATTTATGCTACTTGGAAGTTAGCCTTCCTATTTTAGCCACCATAATTTGAGAGAATTCCATGTCAACCCCCCTTATTCATGCAAATGGAACTAGGTACATAATTATGCTAAAGAAGACTTTAGAAGATTCCATATTGTAACTCTACTTAAGAATTTGAGTCAAACCTAACCACTAGTAGGATATCGGGTTGTGCTATAAGCGGGCCACTAGGAGAAAAAGGGGTCCAATTCTTTTGGAGTGCATTTGTTCCATAGATGATAAGAGTAGCCGAGAGAGATATGTAGAGAGAACATAGAGAGGATTTTTGAATTGTAGTATCCCAAAAGCCACAAGCCACATGCCTTACTTCTTTTTACTCACAACTATTTTTCAGTCAGAGAAAGAGAGAAAAGCAACCTCACCTTCTAGTTGGGACCGTAAGGGTTTCCCAGGTTATATCTTGTACCAATCATGGTTTTTATTCCATTGTTCTCTATTTTTTGCATAAATATAATTTGCATGCATATGAAAATAACAATCATTTATAGATGCAAAAATCTAAAGAGAAATAAAATCCTCATAGTTTAGATTTCATATTTTTTAATAACGTAGATTTCATTTTTTTAAAGTATAGTTTTATCATATTTGTTACGAAGAAATGTTAAGTGGAATATCCACAACATTTTACGGATCAATAATTATGGAAAAGATTACAAGAAAATTGATACAAGCCTAATAATTCTTGTAGAACATAAATTACTATGTTCTTTTGATATGTTCATCCAAACTAGGAATAAAATGATTGAAATGTATAAAGGATTTATGACACCTAACTTTGAAGATTTTAGTAAAGGTTTGATTAATGATCATCGATACAAAATTCCATCCTAGTTCTGCGCTTGTTGCGGTGAACTCATCTTCTCTGGCATTTTGGTAAATTTTTTGAAGTAGCCTCTGAAATCTCCTCATATTTTACAACACTTTTCAGCGTCTTCCATAACTGACCTGACAACAACGCATCACCCATAATTTGCGAAAATGATTTGAACCACTCCATAATAGGTTGTGATGTTCCTTGAAAGAATTGAGAACTATTGGCTTGTCTTTTCCCCTGGTATATGATTTTAGGACTGAAATAAGATATTAACCATTTAAAGATCTCAACAACATCCTTATAATATTCCTTCTATTGGTGGGTATCATATGGTTTTCTTGGAGATGCAACTCTTGTTATAACAAGCTATTTAGGAACATATTTATCAACTCCATTCCACTTACCTCCTTTGGTAATTATATTAAGATTAGGATGCGGAAGTGGTTTTGGATCTCTTGGCTCTATTTTATCAAGTTAGCTCCCCTTTGCATATTTTTCTCCTCACATTGGGCGATCAACTCAGGACAATCCTCTGTCACATGGGTATATATTCACTTGATAATGTGAACGCCAAGGCCTTCTGGCTAAAGGACAATCTCCATGACAATCTCAAGCAATATGGCCTTCCTTTATATCCTCCACCTCCTATTCCTCGAGGGGACACATTTACCCAAAAAGGGGTGTTGTCTAATCGATAAGCCAGAGCATCTAAGGCTCTGCACTAGTTTGTATGGTCGGTGGGAGACCCAAAAAATCATAGAACATATTATTAGCTACATTTGAATATTTTTGTAATAGAGGACAAGGTTGAGGGGAATGGCCATAGGTATGGTAAATTTCACACTACTCATTAGAAGACATACCTTGTTCATTTAGAAATGCATGGTACTGGGTATGTCGCTGAAAAGGAACTTGTTGAAATTTCACAACCCCTCCAAAAGGTCATGTATGAGGAGGAGGCAGTCCTAGTGGAACATTGGAAGGTCTCGCACCTCGTAACCTCGGGCACTCTGTAGCATCATTCCCCTCAGTATGATATACTATACAACAGAATTGTGATCAATTGTGTTCGGTTGTATTCATGTCCTTGAGCATTTCAGTTAAAACAAAAATTTCATCCTTCATTCAAATTATAACAAGATCACGAGAAGCAGAACATGCTCTAAAATTGTTGGGATATCTAGCCATCGCTTCAATCTTCATGGCTTGATATAATGCATCTTATATAGTAGCAATATTCTATTGCGTTAGAGGGATTTGGGTCAAAAGAAACAATTCTTTAATGAGCCATTCCTTCTGATGGTGTGGATGAATAGGATAAGTGAACTTCCCAACAACATTTTTTAATTCTCACATACACTCCCATGCATTTTCGCCTTCTCACTGCTTAATATCTCACAACTTAGCCAAGTCCTACTGCTTGGTTTGAGGTAGCTTAAATTCCTGAATGAATTCTTATCTAATTGTATCCATAGAGGGAACTTGAACTGTCACTGACCATTTAACAAAACACCGAAGAGTTGTATTTCTTAATGTGGTCTAAAAATTATTCACTTTAGAGTCATCTGGAGTTTTTTAAGCTCTCCAGATAGCTTCACACAAATAACAATGTTGTTATGTGTTTTAATCTCCTCGGCCTGAAAACTCAGGATACTGAGTAAATGATCTATTTATATTCACAACCATTGGAGTATGTCCAAGCTTAATTAAGATAATTCTTCTCAAACCAGGTTGTGAATAATTAATGAAATTTGACTAACTACTACTACCAAAACAACCGACCAAATACACCTTAAGAATAGTATGGAATTTCAAAGTCTTAACTTACTTGGAAATGAAACTTATAGGGTTTTGATAGGGTAAAAGAGGAAGGGCAGGGAGAGCCAATCATGTTATTACCTTGCGGACTGCTACTCATTGGGGAAAATTATCCTTGTAAAATAATATTTTTATAACAAAGTGCATCTCCTCATATACATGAGTATTCAAATTAGACATAGAGATCCTTTGATCTAGAATTCAGGTTCCCTCCAATTCCCAATGGGATTCACTATTCCTACTCTGATTTCCTAACTCATTTCCTCTAGCTCCCTCTCTTTCACTAGAGTTTGATCCTTCTCCCTCTACACCATATTTCAACTCCGGGCAACTTATCTATGCTCTTTGCAGCTCCAGACTGGTCAAGACTTCACCTATCTGCTGCAACTCCCTTTGTCTTCTCCTAATATCACGTAACTTTTTTCCCTCCATTCATCATATATATGTCCCCTCCTAATATCTCTAAAGTCTAATGCTTTCTACAACTCCTCCCCGCCCATCACAACTCTCTTTCAACTTCAGAAACCAGTCAACAACTCCCCCAAATACTCTACCCCAAGTATAAGGGTTTTACATTGCCACGTTAGATTGTTGAAACGACAGTAACCTTTCTTCCACCTTGAAAACTTTAATCCACAAAGGGATCTCTTTAGCAACTTCCCTCTTAATCCATTTTTGAACACTATTGCTTTAGAGAATGATTATTGATTCTTTGCAGCAAACTCAATGATATATCCTTCCAACATAGCTTGAACCCAAAAGTCGATGGCCCTAGAAAGTTCATGATCCGATCGATGTAAGGCAACTAGATCGACTATAGTCGAAGTATTGAATATTCACCCAACACTTCCAGTTCCCAAGGTGTGTTGCAAACTTCTCAACCAATGATACAACTCCTTAAATAATTTTCACCAAACTATCTCGTATTGATCAAATGCTAGCCACGCATAGAGAATATTGTCCCACGCCCACTTTAGGTTTTTCTGTCATAACTATGCATGCTAGTAAAAAAATGAATCAAGTTTCTCTTCCCACCATTCTTGAACACTGCTCATGATGATCCTAGTCACCATTATTTAAAAACCCAATTAATATTCAGGTCTCAACTATGGAACCATTTGTTGGCAATTTTTTTATTATTATAGAGACCCAAGGTTCTACTATAGGGTTTCTGTTAGCACTTGAAATTTCACCTCAGGCTGAAAAAGGTAAACTTCAAGGCAACATCAAACCACTTAGCCTCATAGCTAGCCCTACGGGGTTGGAAAGGGCTCTCTCTGGTCTATCTCGGTAAAGATCTTCAATGGGCGAGATAACCAATGTGGAAACACTGATTTTAGGCTAGTAAACTGATAAAAAGGTTTGATTTGGGATTTTTAGGGTTTTG
>APFE030809630.1:0-14222 GCA_000404065.3 Pinus taeda
CCAATACCACTCCACAGAATGCCCTCTTATAGTGCAAAAGGGCAATGCCCTTGGTAGCCTCTAATTTGTGTTGATAGGGGAGGTCAAAGGGAAGATACCTTGGGGGTGGAGATGATGGTGCCCATACATCTAGAAAACTTCTACAACATTTAGTGCACTCAGTTCAAGCCCCACACACCTAAATATTCAACAATTTGTGCATGTTAATAACTAGGAATGCCAATAGTCACATGAAGGCTAATATATTGGTGCCTTTGTATAAAATATCATATATACATTTTTTTTATATCTTGTAGATCTCTAGATCTCTTAATTACCTATTGAATAAGATTCTGCCACATAGTTCTCCTTAGAACTTTAGCATATGAGATTTCTTAATCTCTCAACCCTTGTTGGTAGTACCATCATGTATATCCACATTTTGATAGTTAAGGGAAGAGATTTAATGTTTTATATCTATCTTAATTTGACTATGTAATGTGATAATCTTCCTTCATGATGTGCTCGAGGTTGGTTCTCAAAGGCATCTCAACTTCTCCAGTTGTTGTCTATCTTTGGGAAGTGTGTTCTACCATTCAGATTCTCCCTTAATTCATAGAACCATCTCTCGTCGATTCAATAAATATTGAATCAGGCCATTAGAGAGGATATCTACATATTATACGTTCAAGTCACTTGGACCTGACCATCGATGAGCTTGGGCTCAAACATGTCTTACCTTGAGAACATTTTGGAGCTACAAAATGGCATTGTAGTAAGCCCCCTTTACATGTGAAAACATTGGATGAATTTTCCTAGGATCTGTTGATGCCTCAAAAATCGCTGCAACAACATCGGGGAAAACCACCCGGTCCGGACCTTAATTCAACTCCTTTTCTGTTTGGTGTGGTGGCTTTGACTGGAAATAATGGGACCAGTTTCCCAATGATGAATAAAAAAGGGATGGATAAATGAATGGTTTTCTAATAAAATGGTAATGGATGAATGATTTAACCTAAAAAGTAAAAATATGAATAATTATCCTATCCCAGGAAATTTCTATTTCTAAGTGCAATGTTTGATAATCTCTATTCACAAATAAGCATATAGATGAATCTATTTGATAAACAAAGACATTCATTCATATAATAATTACTTCGTTCAAATAGTTGAACAAAGTAATCAATAAAACATTGTTACACTTATCATTTATATATCACTGATACATATATGACTAAAAGAATAACATCCCTTAAACATCCAATAGTGAAAAATATAAGGAATGTTGTTGAAAACACAAACATATATTCAATTATAGCAAGAGTAATCAAATAACGATTCACAAAAAAGAATGAAACTAGATCATAGATAGTAGTACCATATGTGCTGTAAATCATTCTCGATATCAATTGCAATTCAAATTCCTTTTTCCAACTCAGAGATACTTTCATATCAAGGCAATAGTGCACATCCTATAAAAGCTTCTTCGTTAGAATTTGGAATAATGGTCTAGTCTTTATAAAACATATACCGGAAGCACAATAGTGCAACTCCCAAGTTTGAGTCTTATACAAAAACTGAGGACCCTTTCTAAATGCATGAAAGGGTCTATAAATACTAATTAAACTAACTAACTACAAAAATAAAATGCTATTTAATTGGTACAACTAAATTTTGAATATCTTCTCCACAACAGGTTTGTTGGTAGTCGACAGCATGATTCATCATTTCGGCTATTCTCCCTTTGATCTGAGTTGGTAGATTGCAAGCATCGATTCCAATTCTGGAGGGCGGCTGAGACGAGAATGGAGCTGAGCTGAGTATGTGGCCTCATGTATTTCGGGGATGATACAACCAATCACATCGGTTAGACACTTGAGGGCGGCTCTCTGACTGTATGGTTTTACTAAGAACAACCAACAGGTGTCCCAAGTTAAACTTTGGATGCCTGCGACTAACCTTCCATTCTTCTCCAACTCCTAATTTCATGTTTGCTCCAATGTCTTAGCTGACAACAATTTACCTGGGGTAAATTGTGAAATCATATTAGACAGATAGAGTGTTATTGCTTAACTTAATTAAGTTACTTGTAGATAATCTACATCTGGAAACTTCTCTCTCTGCCTTCATCAACTGTGACTGCCATTCTAAGAATAGGATCTCCTTGTGATTCTAGGATTTTGGGTAGATTTGCTGCCTGTCCCTCATTGGTGTCTTGCCAAGCAAGAAAATTTGTCAGGGTCTCGTCGACCTGCTCCAAATCCTGTCTAGCATCAACTGATTTATCAACTATTGATGCCGTTATATCACAAAGGGGCTCAACCTGAGAAATAATATGACATAACAGTCTTAACTGTGTCACCAATGCCTTGTTAATTTGTAGCACTTCAGCTCTGAAATCGGCAGGTTGTGGAAGACTCTTGAACTTCTCTATTTGAAGTGATAGCTGAGCGATTTGCTCATCTTTCGTTTTCGCCATTAGTTCATTCATCGTCTTTAACCTTGCCAATGCTTCTGATAATTCTTTCTGCTTTTGAATTTCGCTTGAGTCTATTCTCTATTTTTCTTCAAGCAACTGCTTATTCAATTGATTGTTTAAATGCTGATGTGTTGATAATTGTCACTCCAACTATTCAACTTTCTGTTGTGCTTCAGACAACGGTGTTTGCAACAAAATAATTGCTTGGTCTTTTTCTTTAAGTAGATTACTCACTTCCGATGCCTTGTCCATAATGGCTGCCGAATAAGCTCCGGCATACTGGGAAAGCTTCGTTAGGTCATCGGAAGCATCAAAATCTTCTTTCCAAACTACATTAGCTATCTCTGTTTGCTCTGGAAACATGGAAGGTTGATCAAGTCTTCTCTTTTTCCGCTGTCTTTTCACTACAACCCTGTGTTTTGGACTGTAAAAGACATATAATGGAGGTATGTCCTCCACCTGCAAAATGATTTGATCAGAGGGATCTTTTGGAATTATTTCTAAATTCGTGCTAGGGGGTAGGCCGCTGGTTCCTTCATCCGGAACCTTTGTTGATGATGCATCCCGTGTATCTGTTGCTTTGGGTGTATCAACACTTTTTGGACCTTCCAGATTGCTTATGATGGAGTCAAATTGCTGCCATTATTGGAGTAGTTTATGATCAACCTGGGTATCTACATTGATATTTTCGTTGCCCTTATCCTGCTCCTTTTTCTGCTCTTCCTCCTGTACTTTCTCCTGCTCTTTCTCTTTATCTGTCTCGAGAATATTTGATGCAGCAGGAGGTTTTTCGATGAGTTGCTATTCAGGCTCACTTGATTTTGTTGTCGGGGCAGTAGCTAATAAATCCAGAGGCAGAGTTTGCAACCTCAGTTCTCTAAGTTTATTGAATTCTACTAGCCCTTCATCGTTATATCTCATTTTAGCCAGTGCTTGGACCTGGAATAATGACTCTGCCGAAGAAAATAAGTCATCAAAATCATCTTCCTTATGATCAAACCTTGTGAGTTTGGCCTGTTCAAGAACATTGTAGACGACTTTCCTTGGGTCAAATCTCCTATTAGGAATGGTGGCAAGATTTAGCATGTTTATTTTCTCTGCTTCCTTCTTTGCATGCTTATAGTCGTGCAAAGTATAAACACCGCATCATAGAGGAAAAGTAGGCCAAACCTGCTTTTTTGAAGTCCTCAGAGTCTTGGATGCTCCTGCGTACGTAATTTGATAGGCTAATTCTCGGGCCAACAGCTTGTCGAGTATGTACAGAGGAAGGACATGAGGCATGGAAAGGCTACCAAAAACCCTTATGTATCTGAATTTATCCTCCCAAAACCAGTTTCCTAGAGCGGTTAGGTCAATCTTTGCTTGTGAAGAAATCTTCGGCGCAGGCTTGTCAAAAATGGCACAGTAAATGGGCAACATAAAACCATTACAAATTTGATACAGGTGGTCCTTATAGTGTGCTTTCCACAACTTTTGGTGATAAATGTGAATTGGCATGGGGTCTTGCGGAGTCCATCTCCACCCCAGTACAGGAAATTCAGAGTTGAAACAAAGAGTATCTAAAATATAAGCACTAAAATAAAACGGAGGAATAGACCTATCGGTCACACGAGTTTTATTTATAAACTAAATAATAATAGTCGCTAACTTATCTGACAATATATTTCCCCAATCCATTATCTCACCGTTAACAGTCGCTTCCATTAGAGGAACCATTTCAATCGTGAATTTTGTAGAATCATGTAATCCCCAAATCCTATACATCATTGCCCCGCGTAACAGTAAGGAGAACATAATGAATCTACAAAGTACTTACTTGAAGATTCATGTTTGTGCCTTGCGGGGTTCTGTCTCCATTCCCGAATAGGGGCCGATTCAGTTTCATTCTCACTTGTGAACTTCTCCAAAAATTCTTTATTGTATTTATTTTTTGGTTCAGGCAAGTGATACATTTTTCTTAAATCATCAGGTTGGAACGAGCCAAAGACTCCTCCGTCGACTGTGCAAAATGTTCTATTCATAATATGGATTTCCTCTACTGCCCATCGCACTACAACTGTATATGGAAGAAATTTTTCTTGAGTTGCTATTCGGTGTAGATATGAGTCGGCTAAGTCCTTCAAGGAAGCCTCTGACTTTCTAGTTGAATCTGCAGTAGCTTGCACCGATACCGTTTCAGGCTCTTCAGCTTCAATTAGATTATATATGCTTTACCAGCTTGTGTTGCCGAGGCCAAGACAAGTAGTGTCTGAAATCAATCCCTTCTTGCTTGGTCATGGATCAGTGGTAGATTGCCCTATTACTGCGGGAGCTGAAGCTGCCACAAATCTCTTGGATTTCTTCCCCATTTGGCTTGAATTTGTTGCTTCGGCGGAGCTCTGCGCAGGGAATAAAATGAACATAATACAGAGAATAGGTGGTGCAAGCCAATATGAAAGAGTTATATCAATTAACAAATAATGAAGGATTAAAATAATACTGTCGCGGATACAATCTCAGTGGAGATCTCGGCATAACTACTTCATTAATTGGCCACTTTAACCTGTCAACCATTTTAAATACCCATCATATCGTTTATACGCCGAATGATTCATTCAAGCGTGGCTTGAGTTTTTGGCGGATAATCACAAGTGAGTCGCTATCGGGAACGGGAAGGCTTTTAATAATAATCTAAAATAATATATGCAAGTCTTTTCAATATATTTTGAAACTCGCGCATAGCTTGATCGGATTGCAATCGGAGAAATTCTTGGGTAGTAATATTTGTGTCATTGCAAAATCCCCGATCCCCGATGGCGATACACTTATCGCATCGAGAGTTTTTAAAGGTGTCTTTAACGTGTGGTGCACTACATTCCCTGATTGCAGATAGCGATATCGCATCGGAGAAAAGTGGGAGGGCCTTTTGTTATACTTGCTTTCCTTTCCCGATAACCGATAGTTATTCACTTTTCGGATCGGGGTAAACCAATGGGTCTTTGCATTATGTATCCCTTGTTGTTGCGATATGCGATCTTGCGACTACTTTATCGCAACAATAAAGAGTTATATATTTATTTCATAAGACCAATTCACATTTGTTCAAAAGATTTATAATATATCGTTTCCTTTGGACCTTTTGATGAAGGATGAGTTGATACCAATTTTATTCACACATCTATATTTAAAAGGGACCCATTTCATATTATAGTTAAAAATAAAAATTTTAAGAAATGGGGGGTTGTTGTACAACACAACAGGATCCTATTGGGAAAATTCCAAGTTTGTTCTCATAGACTTAAGATGGAGATGGACCACCATATACCATGGGCAGACAAGATCAAGCCCCCATCTCAATGGTGGGATCATCAATGGATATGTATAATTATGAGGAAATTTTTTCATATATAATTAGTTGTGCATGCATAACAATTTGAAAAATATAAGTAATAGTTATATTCCTTTATGATGTTATGAATTTTGTACAATTTATTATTGAATTCATATTTTTGAGGTAGAATATGAAGAAAAGTAAAATTTAGAAGCTCTTACATATTACTCTTTAAATGGCAAAATGACATTATTGAATTAGATAAGCGTATAGGAATCTAATTTTGTCTTTATGCATGATTAATTTATGAGAAGGAAATCATGTGATTTTGTTCCTCAATGGTTATGAAACACAACTGGGTACATTGTTGATGGTCATTAGAGTAGGTGATGTTTTATAGAATGGATGATGTGTTAAAATGTGGATGCCATAAATTGGTATCAAAGTAGTGGATGCATTATATAGATGACAATGAAGTATGTGGATATACTACATGTGTCATATTATAGGATCAATGTTCTAGCCTTTTGGACAATATTCAAAAAAAATATAGAGTACAATGTTTGTATTCAAGTTGATGCCTTTTTGGACAAGATTTTTAGAAAAAATAGAGTTTGGTGTTCAAATCCTTGGGGTAGACTTTGGAGAACATGTTGCTATGATAAATGGGTTGGGTGATATCCTATCAAATAATTCATCAAGAAAATTAGGATAAATTTGTAAATCATTCCAAATTTCTTGACATAAAAAACGATTGAGTGAAACTTGTAGAACTCTAAAAGGGCCTTTAAATTCTATTTTAAAGTATAAGAGGGTGTGAGCCATAATTATAATTTGAAGTCTAACGATAAAAATTCCCTCTAAGTATTTTTTTCTTTAAATGTATTTATATATAAGAGTTAGGATTATTTAAAGAAATTTGGTGTTTGATTTCTCTTTCTAATATTTTCCTCCTTAAAATATGAATATAAAAAAATTTGATAGAGTATGAGAATTCTAATCCCACTATTTTGTTTTTCCTTTGAACCATTTCCTCTCTTAAACATGGAAATTTGAGATTTTTGAGCTAGGAGAGAATTTGGAGTAACTTTTTGATCTCGATATTCCTTCGAATATTGAATTGAAAGATCATTGGAAATTAGAAGCTTAAGGAGTCTAAGGGTTCGTTATAAATCATTCATAAATTTGAACATTAAAACAAAGTATGAAGTACACATTTTCATTTAGGGAGTTCAAAAGTTTTCAAATTTTCCATTTTTTTTGAGGTTCATCTAACTTTTAAATAAGGCACATGTAAGAAAAAAATAGAAAATGAAAGAAACAATAGTATAAGCATGCTTCTTGTTTTATTTTAAATTTTATCAAGGGCTTGAATTAGTTTGAGAAATATTACCAAGGTCTTAAATTAGTTCGAGAAATCTTACCAAGGGCTTGAATTAGTTCAAGAATGTGATTCTTGAGGGCATGCAACAGTGGGTGCATTACATTTGGGCATTAGAGCTTTGGTTGCAATATTGGGTTTGTATGGGTTTCATAAATAACATGGTTTCTCCATGTCTAGTGGGAAATATCTCCACACTTGGGTTTTGTTTTTGGGGCTATCTAGTGAGATTGATTTGTTAATTGATAGGTCGAAATCAACTCATAATGTTGCATTATAATTCTCATCACAAAATTCTTCTACATGATACATCTCATAAACCAAAATTTATTTGGCATGATAACAAAAATAAAGAGTGTGACATGACAAGAGAAAATGAGAAGAGACAAAAAAGAAAAGAACAAAAAAAAAGTAGGAAGATATTAATTAAAAAAAAAGAAAGACACAATGAATGATTTGAGAATATTTGAAACAAATATTTGTCTACTATTTGCAATATTAAGACACAACTCTCCCAATTTCTATAACATCAAACAACTATTGAGTCACATATTGACATTATACCATAATTGCTTAAGCAAGTTAATGAGTGATATTTATCAAGGAATATATGTCATTAATTTTTTGTTTTTCTCAACCAAGACATTATAAAGTTGTGAAATATTGGATAATAAACACAATTTTTCTTTGAAGAATTTTAGATTAGATATTATATTGACTTTTAAAAAATATGATGCATAACATTCAAACAAAAACTCTTAAATTAAATATAATATTTTCAAATATTAATATTTAAGATAATGTTACCATATCAATAAAATATCACATTTAAATAGACATTGTATACAAAATTACAAAATCTAAGTACCATTAAAGATTTATATCATAATTGACATTTTGTTGAGATTAAAGTTATGCAAATCTTATCAATAAAATAAATTTATATATACTTCATATTTATAATTTTATTAATGATATAGATTCAAACAATTCAATTCCATTACTGTTATGTAATATATCTTGCATTGATAGAATGAAATTCATAATTGAATTTCACTTCTTGTACATTCTATTATTAATAAAATTCATATTAAATGGTATATATATGAGAATCACAAAAATAAAAAAATTATTTTTAAAATTCGATTTATTATTTACTATTACAAATAAAAATAAAATTATAAACATTTTGTAATTTTATATTTTTCATCTTTTATTAAATTTTAATTATATATTTATATATATATTATACCATTTACAATTTTTAGTAATAAAAAATATTATATTATTTTCATTTAATATTTAAAATTCTTCAATTAAAAAAAATATAGTAAATAACAATTGTTTTTAAGAAAAGAAAAATTTCCCCAATGTCCCGCTTGCCCTCTTGGAAATTAAGGTAGTATACCTATAGTTGTCCTCTTGGAAATTAAGGTAGTATACCTATAGTTGTCCTCCATCGATTTGATAAAGAATGCTTAACCGGAAAGGTGGGAGTTCTGGCAACGAAGTTAACATGGATCGACCAGTTGAACAGTTCGATATATGCTTATGGGGACGGCAACTCCTATTTCCACCCCTATTGAAATATAAATGCGGTCTGATATGCAAGTGGAATAGGAGTTGCCTTGCATTTATATTTCCCTCAAAGTTGACTTTGGCATGTTAGCAGCAAGGCAACTCCTATTCCCCTCGCATGTCAGACCGCATTTATATTTAAATAGGGGTGGAAATAGGATGGGGACTGTTGGGGAAATCTCAGCAATGGATCGTTGAAACCGGCGGATCCGGGATGGAATGGTGGACGAGGTTTCCAGTTTCAGTTCTGCGTTGGGGAAAGTTCCAATTTTAATTCCGTGCTAGGGAAAATTCTAGTTTCAGTTCTGTGTTGTGGACAATTACTTCCTCTATGTGGCGTAACATCGAATGATTTTTGTCCCACATTGTTAAACTTGTGAGTACATTACACCTTCATAAACACAAGAAGTGAAAAACCAACATCGTAGCACATCGGGCTTTACATGGCAGGCTTTGCATGGCTGAGATCCATTCGTTGGGTGGATGCCACATGTCGCGATTTGGATGGCCAAGATTTGACCTCTGGACAGATGCCATGTGTCGCACTGTGGATATTATGAGATTTGGCCGTTGGATGGCCAAGATTTGTCCGCTCGATGGAAGGACGACCGAGCTTTGGTTGCTGGATTTCCGCCACGTGTCACGCTGTGGATGGCCAAGATTTGTCCGCTCGATGGAAGGACGACAGAGATTTCGCTGCTGGATTGCCACCACGTGTCACGTTGTGGATGGCCAAGATTTGTCCGCTCGATGGAAGGACGACAGAGATTTCGCTGTTGGATTTCCGCCACGTGTCACACTATGGATGGCCAAAATTTGTCTGCTGGATGGATGCCATGTGTCGCGCTGTGGACGGCCTATATCTGTCCACTGGATGGACTCCACGTGTCACATTGTAGATGGCCAAGATTTGTCCGCTGGATGGATGCCATGTGTCGCGCTGTGGACGACCTATATCTATCCGCTGGATGGCCGCCACGTGTCACGTTGCGGATGGCCAAGATTTGTCCACTGGGTGGATGCCATATGTCGCGCTGTGGACGACATAAATCAGAGCGTCAAATGGGCTCCACGTGTTACGCTGCAGATGGCCAAGATTTGTTTGTTGAATGGATGCCATGTGTTGTGCTGTGGATGGAACCGATCTGGCTGTTGGATGGCCACCACACGTCACTCTGCAGATGGTGAAGTTTTGTCTGCTGGATGGATGCCATGTGTCGCGCTGTGGATGACACATATCTGGCCGCTGGATGATAGCCACATGTCACTCTGCAGATGGCCAAGATTTATCTGTTGGATGGATGCCATGTGTAGCGTTCTGGACGGTCAAGATCTGTCCATTGGATGGCCGTCACGTGTCGCTCCGTGGACGGCCATCAGATGACATAGATTTGGCCACTGGATGGCCCCCATGTCTCATACTACGGATGGCCAAGATTTGTCATCTGGATGGTCGCCACGTGTCACTCCGTCCGCTAGATCACTTCCACGTGGCGTGCTGGGACGGAAGATGGGGCCGCTGAGGCCGCCACATGTCGCTCCGCCGACAGTTGAGATCTGAGAATCCGATGGCCTCCATGTGTCACGCTGCGGACAACCAAGATTTGTCCGCTGGATGGATACCATGTGTCGCGCTGTGGACGGCTAAGATTTGGCCGCTGCATGGCCGCCACGTGTCATGCTGCAAATCGCCAAGATTTGTCCGCTGGATGGCCACCATGTGTCACTTTGTGGACAGTCGAGATCTGGCAGCTGGATGACCGCCCGGTGGCGCGCTGTGGACGGTCTAGATTTGGCCACTAGATGGCCACCACGTGGCGCGCTGGGACGACTAAGATCTATCTGCCACGTGTCGCGCTGTGGTCCGCCGAGATCTCGCTGCTAGATGGCCGCCACGTGGGTCCCTGTGGACGTCCAAGATCTGGCCGGTGGATGGACGCCACGTGGCGCGCTGTGGATAGCCAAGATCTCGCCGCTGGATGGCTGCCACGTGGCGCGCTATGGACAGCCAAGATCTGGCCGCTGGATGGAAGCTATGTGGCGCATTGTGGACAACTGATATTTGGCCGTTAGATTTCGGCCATGTGGCGCGCTGTGGATGGCCGAGATTTGAGCGTGGGAATTTTGCCATGTGGCGCGCTATGGACCACCGAGAACTGAGCGTGGGATTTCTGCCATGTGGCCCACTATGGACGACCTAACTTTGAGCGTGGGATTTTCGCCACGTGGCGGGCTGTGGACGACTGAGATCTTGTCGTTGGATGGACGCCATGTGGTAGGGTATGGACGACCGAGATCTTGTTATTGAATGGACGCCACGTGGCACGCTATGGACGACCGAGATCTTGTCGTCGGATGGACGCCACGTGGCGCGGTGTGGATGGCTGAGATCTTATCGTCAGATAGATGCCAAGTGGCGTGCTGTGGACGACTAGGACGGCTAAGATCTTAGCGTCGGATGGATGCCACGTGGCATGCTATGGATGGTTGAGATCTTAGCATCAGATGGATGCCACGTGGCGCGCTACGAACGGTTGAGATCTTAGCTTCGGATAGATGCCACGTGGTGCGTTGTGGATGTTTGAAATCTGGCTGTTGGGTTGCCGACACATGGTGGGCTGTGGATGGCAGAGATCTGGTCGTTGGATGGATGCCACGCGGGGGGCTGTGGATGGTTGAAATCTGGCCGCTGGATGGAGGCCACGTGGTGAGTTGGGATGGCCGAGATCTGGCCGCTGGATGGAGGCCACGTGGCAGGTGGTGTGCCGCGCTGATTTCGGAAATCTGGCGATTGGATTGCCGCCATGTGGCGTGCTGCAGTTGGACCAAATCTACCGATTGGATCACCGTCACATGCCGCACTGTGGAATGCGCCGGTTTTGCGAAACATATATGTTATTCACAATGTTGTCTCAATCTTCTCCCAACGCTGGGTCACGATTTAGCTGTATTGCAGTGAAGCGTAAAAGATGCATGAACTTAACTGCAAACACAAATGTCGTCCCTACGAACACAAATGTCCAGCGGTGGTTGAGAAAAGTTTACATTTGGAAGTTTAGATGATAGAGATCCCTGCCATTGATTATTCAGTGTTGCAGCTGAGAAATTCACAGTGCGTAACAATATTATAATTCATTTCCTAGCTTAATAAACTCAACTCACTATTTGGATAATTTAATACACCAGGTATATTTACGCCAAGAAGTGAATTTATGTAAAAGCTATGGAGAAAAACTAATGCATTTTTGAGCTTTATAGATACAACAGTGGCGCTATTCAGCACACTAATCATATTTATGGTACGAAGTTAAACAATTGTAAAGCATGAGATGAAGCTAATACCATTAATAGGCGTTTTGGGATCAGCTTTAAATTTATGGTAAAGCTATTATGTGATAAACGCTTGGGGATCTGATTTCAAAAACTTTAATGGTATGTTGAGATTTAAATGTTATTTTGCATTCAAAAATATTATATTTATTTCAATCAAAAATATTATATTTATGGAATATATAGGAATAAATTTTGGGTAAAGTTTCATTTTTAATAATAAGTAGTTTGGTAACTTTTTATTGGCACAGATTTAATTTTATGGTTTTTTATTATTCACCTTTAAGTCTTTTAGCTATTTTTTTGTTTGATTTTATAATTTAATGTTTTTATTTACTGGTTGTGGGTATGGATAAAAATTTACTGAATTTATTATTTGGGCCATAACAAATTGAAAGTTGTTCTTGTTGTAAGAAAGTTATAAAAGTAATTTGTTTTTTAATTACAAATTTAACTTTTATTATCATATTTTCATTCTCTTTTATATGATATATTTTATTTTTAACACATTTTCATATATCTTCTATTATCATCTTTTTATTCTCTTGGTATATTTTATTTTTAACACATTTTTATATATCTTATATATAGAAAGAAGTACAATATATAAGCAAAATATCAAATATATTGAATACAACAATTAAAAACAAAATTTCAGAATTCTATATAAAATTTCAAAATTTCATATATTTTATTAATTTATTATAATTTTTTTCTTCCCTATTTTATTCTAAACATCTTCCCTACCCAAAAACAAACAAATAGAAAACATCTTCTATGAGTGCTAAATTTATTTTTCTTCCATGTTTTGTTCTGATCATCTTCCCTATCCAAAAACAAATAAATACTAAATAGAAAACATCTTTTAACAATGCTAAATTCATATAATGTTGAATTCTAATTCGTCCATCCCATGGAAACATTTTATACTTTGTAAAACATAGAGATTAAGGATTCACACTGTTTCTTCACTATGACCTGTCTTTAGCTCAAATCTCTTTCTCACGAGGTAGTGCCTCCAAAGTTTTATAGCTAGCATCATAAATGCCAATTCTAAGTCACATGTAACATAAATCTCCTCATTTTTCTTCATATTGTTAGACAAATATGTTATTACACTTCTTCTTGCATTAATATAGTTCCTAATCCTTTGCTTTGAGGCCTTTGTGTAGATTGTGAATTCTTTATCCATGCTAAACACTTGAAGGATTAGTGCACTAGTTAGTAATCTCTTTAGCTTGATGAATGTAGTGTTGCATTCTTCTATCCACTCATACCTAACTCCTTTGTATTGTAATGAAGTGATGGGTTTCATAGTCTTTGAGAAACTTTCCACAAACCTATAATAATAACTTGCTTGACCCATGAAGCTTCACACCTTGTGAGCTTTTTTTAGCACTAAGCAATCCTTTATGGCCTTCACCTTTCCGTGTCCACCAAAATTCCTTCTCCTGTAATAAAATGGCCAAGATATTAAATCTCATTCTAAAAGAAAGAACATTTTGAATATTGCTATATATATTTTTTCTTTAAACGTGTCAACGCAATCCATAAGTGCTCCTCGTGTTCCTTTTCATTATTGGAATATATGAGAATGTCATCCATAAATACTTCCACAAAGTGGTCCAAAAAAATTCAGACACACAATTCATGAGGCTCATGAACCATATTGGTCCATTGGTTAAACCAAATGGCACCATTTTGAACTCATATTTCCCAAACCAAGTTTGGGAGGCGATCTTTAGAATGCCACCCTTCTTAATCCTTAATTGGTGATATCTTGCAACATATCAACTTTTGGGCAAGCCATCACTCCCTTCATATGATCATATAGGTAATCTATCTGAGGTATCAAGTACCTATTCTTCATTATCACTCAATTAAAATCCATGTAATCTATGTACAATCTCAAGGAACCATCCTTCTTCTTAACGAAAATTATATACACACCCCAAGGTGAAAAATTGGGCCTATAAGTCCCAAGTATAGTAGTTCCTTCAACTACATCTGTAACCCACAAAGTTTGGGAGTCATCATCATGTATGGTGTCTTGGATATTTTATCCATGCTGGGTTTTATCTCGATTTTTAAATCAAATTCCCTCTCAAGGGGTAACAATGGTAAATCCTTAAGAAAAACATCCTCGAATTTTGACAGAACTAGAT